>JAQQPU010003238.1:6005-28669 GCA_029168905.1 Artemia sp. Kazakhstan ARC1039 | reverse complement strand
CCTTTGTCATAAGATATAATCTGTTCCTCGCATAGCAGATTTTCGGGTATTTCAGATGGGGTCACAAACCATATTTCTGATTTGCTAACCACTGGCTCAATCATCTGTGATATTTGAATTTTTTGCATCGTTTTGGGAGGGACTTTTGTTTTCCTTATCGCGAATCCGTAATATTTCTCTTTATTTTCATTGTTTATTAGATTCATACTGGCGCTATGCTGCGCCATTGCGGCATCTTGTGGCGTCGCGTTGGGTTTTACTATGTTTTTCCATAGTTCCACTATTTTCTTGATTTCGTTTGACCTGTACTGTCGCATATCTCCTATTTTTATTTTCGCAGATTCAATACTTTTATTATTTAAATTTACTTCATTTCTGCAATGTCTCTCAGGGTAATTGAACAAATTTCCAATTATGCTATGTCTTTGCGAGACATGAGGTTTAAAATGCTGCGACATTATCCCGTCAGAAATTTTGTTTACTGTTACGTTGTCTTCGTAACCTCTATTACAATTTCTTAAGGTAGAAATTTCTTCGCCTACCTTAGCTGGGTAGACAAGCCTCTCATTTGCTACGTCTAATAGTATACTGTTGGACCTTAAAAAATTTGCGCCTATGATTGCTTCATATGGAAAGTTATCGCATATTATAAAATTTGTCATAAAGGTCCTATTGTCTCTTTTTACGTTTAGGCAAATTGAACCTTTTGCGTTCAATTTATGGCCTGTCACACTTGTTAAATTGGGATTATTGGGGTTCCTCTGTCGCCTAATATGCAGAGGCAACATATTAAATACGCAAGAGTTTATGATACTAATTGTTGCACCGGAGTCAATCAAAGCTTTAAAATAAACATTTTCTACACAAAAATCATTAAATATAGCTAACTTGTTATTAATATCACTACAAGACGGCACTACCATTGTTTTGGACCTATTAAATATTCCGGGCACCCTCTGGGTCCAATTTATATTTTTGAGGGGCCTGAAACGTTTCCCTGAGGATTTGTTTCATGTGTTGGTGCCTGTAATAGATATTCGGGCATATGAGGTTCCGTAGGCATATCTAATTGATTTATATCTGTCTGCCTTCGCCATATATTATTATGGTAACTTGGGTGTCTTGTGTCAGTGCCGCTTACTGGCGCTGACTGCCAATGCCGTTGGCTTGCAAAATTTTCATGTTCCGTATGCAAGTTTTCGTGATTTCTATATCGCATTCTCGCATTATATTGGCTTTGTCGATTATTTGGGGTTTCAAATCGGTAATTAATTTGTCTATTGGGGGGAGGGTTATACAAATTTGGTTGGTACGTGTTGTAGGGTACTGTTTGGCGCAATCCCACTGGCTATAGCCTAGTGCACGACAGGTTCTAAAATTTGTTCTTCCGAACAAGTGGTTGCCGTAATTTTGCGTATTACCGACAGCAATTCTTGGTATGCGATTGGGGACATAACGGCACTCTCTCGCGATATGGCCAACACGATTACAATTATAGCACCTTATTATTGTAGGGTTATTTTCGTAATTGGATTGTTTGATAGGCTGAAAACATATTGTTTTCTGCCTAGCGAGTTCTTGCGTTTTGTTCCTTTCTGGTACTGGGGAGTTATCCCTTGAAAAGAAATTGGGGGATGCCTGCTCGCCCTTGAAGTTTATCGCCCTGATCGCCCTTGTTCGCATTTGAAACACCTAGGCTATTTATTTTTGCTTTACTATGATTTGCGACCATCGTGTTGACTTCGATCAATGGCTCTACCTCCTTAACTGCAAGATCCAACGTCGGAATATTTCTGGATATTACCACTCTATATAGTTTTGGGGGTAGCCCTTGCAAAAAGGTATTTAGTATGACTTTTTCATACAGTTGCCCCGAACCACTTCCGTATTTTGCCTCTACAGAAATGCGTTTATTATCAAGGTATTCTCTTATATTCTGTGAAAAGTCAAAGCTCCCTGTTCCGTGTTTTAATTTGTTTATGGAACTGGTGTCTATAAACCTATCTTTAAATGCTTTTAACAAGTTATCAACCATATTTATTGGCAAGTTGGCGTTATTGCCTATGGTATGTTGTATCTGTTTTAGGAAGGTTAAGGCCTTGCCTTTTAATCGTAGTAGGAGCATGTCGACTAACGCTCGTAGGTCTGTTTTTGTTAGTTGTACAAACTGGGCCAATTGGATATTGAATTCGTCAATATCTGATTGACCATTGTACTCCGGGATAGATTTTACTATTTCTATATTTTTTGCGACTAACTTCTGCACTATTAATAAGTCATTAAGGTCGTCCGACATATTGTTTTTTTGCGTTTTAATCAACGTAAAATAAATTTTATTTTTTCACTTAACCTATTTTGGGGGACGCTATTATCTCCTATGAGATATTTTAAAGGGTTTCCTATGGTAGCTTAGCGGCTATAGGCCTAATCACTTTACTTATATGTCTGTATCTTTCTAATAATTAAATTCGAATTACAAAGTTTATAGCGTAATTAGTTCGCAATTTTTCTTCCATTTTCCGACCGTGCCATTTGTAACGATGACAAAAATTGGCTGTTTATACTAAATGTGGTACTAAATACTGACCGCGATAAAGGCGATATTATGCCCAAAGGTCGTGAGCTTACACCTTGTAATTTCTCCGATAGCGCCGCTTATAGCGCTGAAGATTATGCCAACAAGGCCTGCGCCACCCTCAATTATTGAGTGAAAATAAAATGTACAGCCATGTAAACGTGACCTCTTTTTCTTGAGCTATCTGGAGATCCGATTCCCTGGGAACGTTACCTTGGAGATTTTGCGAACTAATTACCTATTATCAGGCTAAATCCAGACATATGAAATGAAATAAACACAGATAAAAAAAAGCAATAGATTTATTGAAACTTACATATTTAGGTGAACAGCAGTGGGTCACTCCAAATGACAATAACGGTGACCGAGATACAACAATGAAAGAATTTAAGACTTCTATCTGAATGGTCCTGGTTCTCAAATACGAATCCCCTCAAAAAGAACTTCTACCCCACTATCGAACTTAGCTCTTTAGTCTTGCGCTGTAAGAACTGGCTCACAATTGGCCCGAGTGGTCCAAGGATGAGAGCCCTTCGTCCAATAATACGTCTTAAATATTTTTGATGATTTAGACGTTCACACGGTTCTTATCGTTTAAACTTCCTGCAAAAGTGACTACGCTTTTTCTCTTTGCTGATTAAGAACTTTTCATTTTTGAAACTAGATTTAGCTTAATTATAGGAGTCGGAATTATCTTTAGAAAGAAGGAAGTTTATTTTGGTATTTTAAATACATCGTGTTTTACTCATGGTACAGACTGATTATTTTGGCCAAATGACCATTTAACTGGTTAGCAACTGTTTTATCATTAGAATTTGAACAAAAATCAACACCACTAGGGGATTTTCCACAAGTTCGTTTTATTTCCTTATACCACATGCTAGGCTTTGATTCAAAAAGGTTATAATTTTTTTTGTGGTAATACTCAACCGCAGCTTTTCTTGTCATTTTGCGTACCTTTTTTGCGGAGCATGCTAGCATTTCCTATTTTCCTTTCTTTTCTTAGTTGAATTTTATACTGAATCAAATCTTTAATTTCTTGGGCTATGCAAGGACAATCTTGCACTGCTTGAATGTTTTCTCAGGAAAGCGTTTTTCATATTTGTTTCTTAATTTATCTTGCAAAAATTTAGCTTTTTCTTTGGAGGACTCTAAAATTGCTATCTCATCCTAGGACTCAGATGTAATCCAATTTCCAAATTCTAAGAGATCCCTGTCCGAGGTCGGTAGGAAACTTTCTCAACAACATATTTTACTTTATACGAAGGCAGCGGAGCCCACTTTATCATGTAGTGGTAGCTACCACCAAGGGGAGGTAGGTCTTGAGGTTCATTACAATATTCTGACAAATTTGTGCAAATTATGTAAAGTTTAGTAGTACCTTTAGTAGTCGGAAACTTTACTATTTGCTTGAGTCCTTGACTTCTGAGTAAACTTTCAATTCTTAGATTGTTCTTATCACCAGTAACGCAAATTCCAACATTCGGGTTCTTAGAAGTAATAAAATCAAGACACAAATCTAAGTTCAGCAAAGACCTTTTTTTGGAAAGATGCCATACTAGGTGAGCAATAAAACACTCCAATAACAATACCAATTACAGGTCTCGGAAGCTTTTTTGGTCGAATCATAATCCAAATCGTTTCATCATCGTCATCAATATGGGGAATCTGCAGAAGCAGCGGCAACAACTGCTCCCGTACGAAACACGCTACGGCGCCACCCTTCTTACCAAATGGATGATTCTGATGTCAGTTTAATAAATTGTTTGTAACCTTTTATTGTAAGATGTTCAGAACTTTGTTTATGTACTTGTGTAACTGTAATAATATCACCTCCGGTTACTTGAACATAACCCTCAAGCTTCCCCATTTTATCAACGTTGAGGCTTTCCACATTTAAAGTTAAAAAAGAAGGGAAACGAAAATGTGATTGGGGGACTTCTTTTTCAACAACTTTACGTTTGTTTACTTTTGTCTGTTTTGGGAAAGTCTGTTTAGGCGGGAGAGAAACTTCAGGCTCATCTAATTCAATAACTAGGCTATCTGATTCCTCATGAAGGACTGCAAAACGGTTACGAGACGGAAACGGTGACAAAGGAGCAGAAAATATATTAGCGTTCGTCTCACTATTTGAAGTTTTAGAAACTGCATGGAGCTATTACACGTGGATCGTTCTGCCTGCTATCTGAAAATTTCGAAAATGGTTATGCCAAGGCATGGTGGGAAGAGGTGGGGTAGAAGTGCGTATGGGAGGGGGAGGAAAACTTAAAGGGGATACTAAAGTAGAGGTATTCAGGGAGGGAGGGCTTTGGGGATTGAATTCTGGTGATTGAAAGCTTGGCAGAGATTCAAAACTATTTTTTGCCGGATATTAGCAAGGTTGTCGTTAACACCGGTAAGTGCGACCATCAGGGAGCGATAATGGCGTAGTCGTTGGCTTAAGCCCTCTTATTTTCCGAAAGTCAAGAGTGACTTGAGAGAAAACGCATTCTCTGTCAGTACAAGTTAAAACAGTACACAAATCTACGTGGTCAAAAACACAATCATTTTCGTTGCAACATTTTGATCTAAAATTTAAGCCTATATGTAAAAACCGACACTTTTTCTTCCGTCTACAAAACCCTCGTTCAGAGAACCGGCAAAGTGTTTTGTATTTACCATCGGAGACCTAGGGGAGACAAGAGAATATAGAAAATACTGCAGACAACCTTGACAGCTAGGAAAAATTTTCAGTCTATAACAATAAGTTAGTTATCCACAGTTCACAAAACAATACATGTTTTTCAGAAATGTTTGTTTTTTATGAGCAAAAAGCTGCTTTTACTCGGCCGACTTCGCCTAAAAAAGCCATAATGAAGACAGGGCTTATTTTTTTTCTTTTTTTTTAATCCCACCTCCTCTCCTCTTGGTGACCTTCAAATTTTCTTTAAAAATCTCTCATAATTTATCTAATGTCACCTTCTCTTTTCTTAATAATAAAAAAAAAAAAAAAAAATTAAGACAGGGCTTAATAAATCCACCTATTGACTAGTAAAAAATAAAAGACTACTGTAAAAAAAGAGAGCTGTTTAAGGGTTCATTTAAAAGCTTATATTTGTACCTAAACGCTTTTTATAAATTTGACTTGATTACACATTCCCACAAAGTACACTTTCGGTTGTTTCCCTCATTTTTTCCATTTTTTAGGAAAAAAGTGCCTTTTCCATTGTAATGACCAAAAAAAGGTGTTTTTCAAAACCAATACAGGATCAAAATCACTAAGGAGGCAAGGACGTCCCTTCCCGTCAATTACCGCCATTAGAACTAGCACACAGGCTTCATCACAGAGTGAAGTTTGAAGGTTCAATTCCAAACTGTTGATCATTCAAGCTTAATTTTGCGTAGAGTTTTACTTGAAAAGTTTTTAGATTTAGTTGATTTGTTTTCCCAGTAATCTTTCACTTTTAGGATAAGTAGGCAATTTATGAAACTTACTATTAGGGTCTGGGGAGGGAGTATATGTGAGGGTTTTTTTATAAACCTCTAGTTAAAGATTTTGAACCATAATTATTGCAATGCTACTGTTTTATACTTCCAAACTTTTCCACTTAAGAAGTGGCAACAAAAGTGCCATTTTTAGCGCTATGCGGCACTTATGGATGGTAAAATTGATAAAAAGCACGTGGATATGAGCAATAATTTTAAAATGAGTCTTCTCGGGATATGCTTTAGAAAATGAGTGCATCACATTTGCAAAAATAGTGGATTATATGAAAAGTAATCATAAGAAGGGACAAACCATGATTGAAAAAAAAAAAAAATCCAACCTGAAATCGAACGCATGATAATCTAATATAGAGTCTACCGCTGTACTAACAGAACCACACCTCTAATAATTTAATTTAACATATTGGTGTTCGTAGAACTTTAATTGCGTAGCTTATTAAGGGGGCCTTGAGGAAGAAAACGCGGGAGGTGAACTTGTAAACCTCCAGTTAAAGGTTTTGGACCATATTTATTACAATGATACCGTTTTATGCTTCCAAAAATTTCCACTTAAGAAGTGGCACCAAAAGTTTTGTTTTCGGTGCTATATCTCACTTACGAATGGTAGAACTGATAATAAGCACGTAGATATGAGCAAAAGTTTTCAAATGAGCCATTAAATATCACTCTAAAATGTTCTGGTAGCCCACTAGTCAGAGCTTTTCCACTAGAGACCTGGCGCCTAAAGTGCCGTCTTTAGTGCCATTTAAAACTTGCAGATAGTGAAATTTATAGGAAGAACGTAGATATCAGCAAAATATCTTATATAAGATATCAAAATTTATCAAAGATGTTCTGGTAGCCCGCTAGCCCTACCCCTTGAGAAATGGCATACAAAGTACCTTTTTTCGTGCCATGTGGCACTGGCAGATGGCGGAATTTATATAAACCTTGTACATATAAGAAATAGCTTTTGAATTAGCTCTTAAGCATCTCTCTATGATGTTCTAGTAGCCATACAGGCCTGGAAAAAAAGAAGAAAAAAAGACTGTTTTAACATTTTTTAACTTTTAGTAACTATGGGCTGTGGTTCGCTCTTTACTAGGTTGCAGCTAATGCTTCAACCATGACAAACAGTTCATTACAAATTCTCCCCAGAGACTAGTTAACATTGAAATCTGTAAAATCTAGTAGATGGTAGAATTTCCAAAAACCTAGTAAATATAAGCAATAGCTTTTAATTGAGCCATTAAACATCTATCTACGATGATATGGTAGCCTGCTAATGTTTAAGTAGCTTACTGATGACAAGACGATTTATGAAACTTACTAAGAGGGCTGGGAGGGGGAGTATACGGGAGGGGTCCTACTAACCCCCCAGTTAAGGGTTCTGGAACATAACTGTTACAATAGTACCTGTTTTGTACTTCAGAGCTTTTCCACTTCAGAAGTGCACTAGAAGTGTTGTTTTCAGTCCTATATCACATTTACGAATGGTAAAATTGAAAAAAAGCACGTATATATTAGCAATAGCTTTGAAATGAGCCATTAAACATCACTCTTATAAGTTCTGCTAGCCCAATAGCCCTAGCTTTTCCCCTTTAGACACGGCACAAAAAGTGCCGTTTTTAGTGCCATGTGGAACTTGCTGAAGGTGGAATTTATATGAATGACGTAGATATGAGCAATTGGTTATCTTTTATATGAGCTATAAAAGATCTGTCTACGATGTTCTGGTAGCCTGGTAGTGCCACCCTCTGAGATATGGCACAAAAAGGGCGATTTTAGTGCCATGTGGAACTTGCAGATGGCGGAATTTATAAAAAGCACGTAGATATGAAAAATAGCTTTTGAATGAGTCATTAAGCATCTCTCCTTGATGTTCTTACTGAAAAGAAAGAAAAAAAAGAAAGAAAAAACGCGAGACAGATCAGTACTACCGATGCAAAAAAGTGATTTTCCTTGTTTTTCATGGAGGGTGACTATAATTTCTCGGTGTTAGATTTTTGACCATGCTGATTCCAATGGTACACTTTTCATTTTGATCTGATCCCATTTATGGTTTTCAGGCTTTTCTTTCGAAACCACCTGAAATTTCTTTTCGCAATAATCTTTTACTTTTAAGACAAACCGAAATAATAGTTACAATTCCTGAGTCAATGTCAAATGGCAATTTTTTTTCACTAGGCAGTTTTTCTCAAAACGCGTTTTCTTAACTTTGGGTTACTATGGGCTATGGTTCGCTCTTTACTAGGTTGCTGCTACCGCTACAACCATGACAAACTGAATATGGTCGATGAAATCAGGCTCCACCTGGTTTTTTAGCCTATTAGTAAATTGGGTTCTAAATATAACTGTAATATCCTTAGCCATTCTTGAGATATTGTAAAAACGTCATTTTGACAATCTGAATGCACGTAGCGTCTTTGGATTTAGTTCAATACCTCTTTCAATATTTCCTGTATGTTTCAACTTAATGCCCTTATCCATTCCAGGGATATTACAGATACTCCTTTTCAACAACCTAGATGCACATAGTGTCTGTTGGTTTACTTCAACATACCCTAAGAGTTTCAGCTTAATACCCATAGCCGTTTCAAAGATATTGCAGATATGCCATTTTGGCATCATAGGCGCATCTGGTGTCCTAGAAATTCCAACTTAATATATGGCTGTTCCTTAGATATAATAGATGCACCCTTTTGCCAACTTGGATGCAGATAGTGTCTTTTGATTTAGTTCAAAATTAGGGCCCTAGAAAAGCTGCCGGTCTTTCACAACTAGGCCTATGCCCTAAATATAAGTATTAAAAGGCTAAACAAGTTAAATAAAACGCTAAATACTTACATTTATATTGTGTTTTAGTAAATTTTTAGATATTTTCAATTTGCTGCTTTCTGAATTTGAAATATTATCTAGATAATGGCATATTTTATTTTTTAAACTGAAACTTTTAAAATCAACTTTTTGCACAACCACGATGTTTCAAATTGAAAAAGCATCAAATTGGACATATCTAAAAATCTACCAAAAATACAATTTAAATATATAGTGATCCATTAAGTTTATTTGGGAGGGGGGAGGGGGAGAGGTAAAGCAATGCAATAATTAAGAATGATATAGGTATTTATTTTAAAGTGCTATTAAGTGATTTTCAAAGTTTATAGTGTTTCTTTTTTAAGTGGCCATGTACAAGGGTGATGCCCTGTTTCTTTTCATAGACTGTTTATTTTATTTTCAAAGAATCTTTTAATCCTTCCTCGTATTTGGGTCTTTGTTTCCCCTAGGCCTATTTGTGAAAGATCAGTAACTTTTTCTGGGCCCTTATTTGGTCTGAAGAACCTATTCTGAAGTTTTACTCACTTAGCACAACTTTTTTCAGTTTCCAAGAAATCAGAGCTTTGATGGGGAGAAGAGGTTACATTTATATAGACCAGCAAAGCAGCTTCCCAAGTTAAAAAAAACTATCTTTCTCAAACTATTACATAATTTTTTTTTCAAAATGAATTAAAGATAGAGATAATCTAACTATCCCGAGGAAACTTGTATTTTATGGACCTATCAAGTCCATATTTAGTTTCACTTCTTTTAGTCAGAGTCGAAACAGCTAATATTAGTACAAAATTCCTAGACTTTATAAAATCGTGTGTAGAAAACCGAATTTTGTGTGATTGTACACGTAGACGTAAAATTTGCCAAAACTTTCGCCAACATTAAGTGATAGCTGTGGCCTGAAATCAGGCAAAACAGCTTTCCAAAAATTATATGAAAAAATTTATTACTGGAGAATTCTTCAAATTAGAATTGAAACAAGACATCTCAAAATAGCTAATCTCACATAAATCATTATTTTAAATAGAATGCTTAATTTAAATTATTTTAAAAATTTAAATACGTTTTAGGAGCAATTTGAAATAGTGATGTAATTCATAAAATTTATTTCAAAGAATATTTTTTCAGTTTTAATTTTTATAAGACATAAAAAAAGTGTTTAACATTTTTTCTCAGAATTTAATCAAAGAAAAGAGGAAACTCTGAACGGTCAAGTGTCAAGTTAAATCAGTGTTAATCTCTGTCTATATCATAGGCAGCGCAATCGCGCTACTTAAGTAAAGAACGATGCTGGCACAATGTATTATTGATATTTTGGTTGTAGACCAGGACACTTCGTACCGAAGGAGTTGTCGTAGTAACTTTGAAAAGAGCTCATTTGATTGGAAATTGGAATGGCTAGTGCCCTTTTTAAAAGTCGAAAGTGATTGGAAGGCAACTAACACTCCTTCCTCACCCACTATTTCCCCAAACACATCCAATCAAAATTTTGTGATAGCCATTTTGTTCAGCGTAGTTCATTTCCAGATAGAAATTATGTTTTTGAGGAGGACACTCCTCCACATTCCTCAGGGCATGGGTTGTAAGTTATACCCTGGGGGTACATAAGGTTTTCATAGAAAGCGTTGTCATAAAAACTTCAAAAGGGACTCATTCGATTAGAAATTGAAATGGCTAATGTCCTTTTTAATAGTCGAAAGTGATTTGAAGGCAACTACCACCCCTTCGACGCCCACCATTTATCCAAACACATCCAATCAAAATTTTGAGATAGCCATTTTGTTCAACGTAGTTGAAAGTTCTGGAAATTAGGTATTTGAGGATAATAACCCCCTCAGAGCCTCAGGGCAAGGGTTGTAAGTTATACCCTGGGGGTATATAAGGTTTTTATTGAAAGTCTTGTCGAAGAAACTTGAAAAAGTGCTCATTCCATTGGAAATTGAAATGGCCAGTAGCCTTTTTAATAGTCAAAAGTAATTGGAGGGCAGCTAACCCCCCTCTCACGCCAAACATTTTCCCAAACACATACAATCAAAATTTTGAGATAGCCATTTTTGTCAACTTAGTTGAAAGTTCTGAAAATTAGGTCTTTGAGGATGACAACCCCCCCCCCCCCCTCAGCCCTCAGGACAAGGGTTATAAGTTATGCCCTGGGTGCATATAAGGTTTTCATAGAAAGCGTTGTCATAGAAACTTCAAAAGGGGCTCATTCAATTGGAAATTCAAATGGCTAGTGCCCTTTTTCATAGTCGAAAGTGATTGGAAGGCAACTAACACCCCTTCCACGCCCACTTTTTATCCAAACACATTCAATCAAAATTTTGAGATAGCCATTTTGTTCAACGTAGTTGAGAGTTCTGTAAATTAGGTCTTTGAGAATGATAAACCCCTCAGAGCCCTCAGGGCAATGGTTATAAGTTATACCCTGGGGGCATATAAGGTTTTTATTGAAAGTTGTGTCGTAGAAAATTGAAAAAGGCTCATTCCATTGGAAATTTTAATTGCTAGTGGCCTTTTTAATGGTCGAAAGTAATTGGAGGGCAGCTAACCCCCCTCTCACGCCCACCATTTTCCCAAACACAAACAATGAAAATTTTGAGATAGCAATTTTTGTCAAGTTGTTGAAAGTTCTGGAGATTATGTCTTTGAGGATGACAACCCCCCACAGCCCTCAGGGAAAGGGTTGTAAGTTATGCCCTGGGGGCATGTGAGGTTTTTTTTTATAGAAAGTGTTGTCGTAAAACTTCAAAAAGGGCTCATTCGATTGAAAATTGAAAGGGCTAGTGCCTTTTTTAATAGTTGAAAGTAATTTTAGGGCAATTAACCCCCCCCCCCCCCGTCACGCCCACCATTTCCCAAAACACATCCTATCAAAATTTTGAGATAACCATTTTGTTCAACGTTGAAAGGCTAGTTGAAAGTTCTGGAAATTAGGTCTTTGAGGATGATCACCCCCTCAGAGTCCTCAGGGCAAGGGTTATAAGTTATACCCTGGGAGTATATAAGGTTTATTGAAAGCTTTGTCGTAGAAACTTGAAAAAGGGCGCATTCAATTGGAAATTCAAAGGGATAGTGCCCTTTTTAATAGTTGAAAGTGATTGGAGGGCAACTAAACCCCCTCTCAAGCCCACCTTTTCCCCGAACACATACAAACAAAATTTTTAGATAGCCATTTTGTTCAACGTAGTTAAAAGTTTTGGAAATTAAGTGTTTAAGGATGAAACCCCCCCCCTCCCAGCCCTCAGGGCAAGGGTTGTAAGTTATGCCCTGGGGTATATAAGGTTTTTATAGAACGCGTTGTTGTAAAACTTCAAAAAGGGCCCATTCCATTGGAAATTGAAATGGCTAGTGGCCTTTTTAGTAGTCGAAAGTAATTGGAGGGCAGCTAACCCCCCGCTGATGCCCACCGTTTTCCCAAATACATACAATCAAAATTTTGAGATAGCCATTTTTTTCAACGTGGTTGAAAGTTCTGGAAATTATGTTTTTGAGGATGACAACCCCCCACAGCCCTCAGGGCAAGGGTTGTAGGTTATGCCCTGGGGGCATATGAGGTTTTTATAGAAAGTGTTGTCGTTAAACTTCAAAAAGGGTTCATTCAATTGAAAATTGAAAGGGCTAGTGCCCTTTCAAATCAAAATTTTGAGATATTCATTCTGTTCAACGTAGTTAAAAGTTCTGGAAATTAGGTCTTTTAGGATGACAACCCCCTCAGAGCCCTCAGGGAAAGGGTTATAATTTATACCCTGGGGGCACGTAAGGTTTCTTATAGAAAATGTTGTCGTAGAAACTTCAAAAAAGGCTCATTCAATTGGAAATTGAAAGGGCTAGTGCTCTTTTTAATAGGCTCGTCGAAACTGATTGGAGGGCAATTAACCTCCCTCTCACGCCCACCATTTCCCCAAACACATCCAATCAAAATTTTGAGATAGCTTTTTTTTCAACGTAGTTGAAAGTTCTGGATATTATGTCTTTGAGGATGATCAACCCCCCTACCCCCTACACCCCTCAGGGTAAGTTATGCCCTAGGGGTATATAAGGTTTTTTATAGAGCTTTGGCATAGAAACTTCGAAAACTTTGAAGGGCTATTACCCTTTTCAATAGTTAAAATTGATCGGAGAAAACTTACACCCCTCCCACGCCCACAATTTCCCCAAAAATAATTCAATATAAATTTTGAGATTGCCATTTTGTTCAACGTAGTTGAAACTTCCGGAAATTATGTCTTTGAGGATTACACTCCCCGCCACAGCCCTCAGCGCATGGGCTGTAAATTATGCTATGGGGGCATATATGGTTTTATACAAAGCCTTGTCGTAGAAACTTCAAAAAGGGCTCATTGGATTGGAAATTGAAAGCGCTAGTGCCCTATTTAATAGTCAAAACTGATTGGAGGTTAACTAGCGCCCCTCTCAAGCTTACCATTTCTAACACATCCAATCAAAATTTGAGATAAACATTTTTTTCAACGCAGTTGAAAGTTCTGAAAATTAGGTCTTTGCCAGCGTTGTCGTAGAAACTTCAAAAAGGACTCATTCAATTGGGAATGAGTCGTTTTTGATGCATTCATTTCCCCAAACACTTCCGATCAACATTTTGATATAGCAATTTTGTTGAACGTATTTGAAGGGTCCGGAAATAATTTTATTGAGTATGACAACCCCCAACAGCCCTCAGGGCTAAGGTTGTAAGTTATGCCCTGGGGGCATATAATGTCATATAGAAAGTGTTGTCGTAAAAACTTAAAAAAAAGGCTCTTTTGAATGAAAATTGAGAGGGCTATTGCCATTTTTAATATTCGAAAGTAATCAGAGGGAGAATTCCCCCCCCCCCAAAAAAATGAATGAATCCCAAACATTTCCGATCAACATTTTGATATGGCCATTTTGTTCAACGTAGTTGAAAGGTCTGAAAATTATGTCTTTGAGGATGACAACCCTCCCCCCATAGCCTTCATGACAAGGGTCGTAAGTTATGCCCTTGGGGCATATAACGCTTTTATAGAAAGTCTTGTCATTGAAGCTTCAAAAAGGGTTCATTCGATTGGAAATTGGGAGGTTTAGGGCCTTATTTATTAGTCTAAAGTGATCAGAGGGCAAATTTTGACAAATTTGATATAGCCATTTTGTTAAACCTATCAGAAAGGTCTGGAAACTATGTCTTCGAGGATAAAAAATCCCCCCAGTCCTCTGGACAAGGGTTGTAAGTTGTGCCCTTGGGACATATAGGGTTTTTATAGAAAGTGTGGTCATATAAACTTCAAATGGGGCTCATTGGATTGGTAATAAGACGCTCTAGTGCTCTTTTTAAGAATCAAAGTGATCAGCGGGCAGCTACCCTCTTACCCCTACACACACGTCATATTATCCCAAAATGCGTCTGATAGAAATTTTGAGATAGCCATTCTATTCAAAATAGTCTAAATATCATATAACAAGGCTTTTGGGGTTGAAACAAACCCCAGAGATTAGGGGCAAGGGTTGTAAGTTATGCCCAGGGGGTTTTAAAGGTTTTTATGGAAGGGATGGTTGTTTAACTTCAGAAGAGGCTCAATCTTTCTCCCTGAAAAAGACTGTGTCAATATACAACGAACAGAAATTAATCAAAAAATTTTCGCACAAAATAAATTTTTCAAAAAAAGTAAAGAACTCCATTAAACAAAAAACGAACAAAAATATAATCAAATAATCTACCAAGCATACAACTACCACAAATCAGTATCAGGGAATAAATGAAACCCAAAACAAACAGAAATTAAAATAAGTCAAACTCAAAACGAGCAGAAATTAATCTGAGTAAGGTTCTAAACCCAATGCTTTCTAAAAGCCAGAATATAATTTGTACTTTACTGAAAAACAATTATTTTAAATGTTTTCACTTATAAATTTAAGAAAACAAAAATTAATTAAGATTTTAAGGAATAAATATCAGCATATGTATATTCAACTGACAATGCACATTTTGTCCAGTAAATTTATTTGAATTTTTTTCAGTAAACTACATATTATATTCTGGCTTTTAGAAAGTATAGGGTTTAGAACCCTGCTCAGATTAATCTCTGCTCGTTTTGAGTTTGACTTATTTTAATTTCTGTTTGTTTTGGGTTTCATTTATTTATTGATACTGATTTGTGGCAGTTGTATGCTTGGTAGATTATTTGATTCTATTTTTGTTCATTTTTGGTTTAATAGAGTTCTTTACTTTTTTTTTTGAAAAACTTATTTTGTGCAAAAAGTGTTTTTGATTAATTACATAAAAAAAAGGCAATTAATATTACACTCAGATAGCCTAAATAATTGTTTATATTAAAAATTTAGGGAGGGTGACTTTGGTTCCTAATTCTGGAAATCTTTGGATTTTCACTTTTTTCTTGTTTGATCCGGTATTTGTCAATACAAAATGCCTGTTCTTTTACTTTTTTTTCTGCTGTCTTTTCCTGTCCTGACTTTGATGTACTACAGGATCAAACTTTCGTTTGTGGAGGTTTTTAAATAATTTGAGGTTATTTAACTCGTTAAATGTAAAAAGCAAGCCTTATATGCCAAAGTAGTCAGCAATCTTAAGTTTTATTACTTCCAGACATTTGCGTATTTAATAATTAAAGCTATTAGATTTAAAAGTAGCAATCATTGCCAAAAGTGAAAATCTCATGGGGGGATGGGGAACAAATGAGAGCTTCCTCCTACCTAAAGTTAAGTGCCAAGTTTCCACACAAACACACTGCCACCCATCCAAAAATAACAACTTGGATTTCTTGGAACGATGCACTAAAGTCGTAAAATATGGACAGGTAGGGGGAGAGGTATTACCACAGGGTGAACAACAGAGCGACCAAGATCATATGCTTATTTCTAGGCCAATCAGGGAGCTAGATTACTACCGGGACGAGGTGACATAACTTGACTTCTAGGAATTGATTAGCATTGGATTTGCGCAATAGCCCCAAGAGGTATTAGCAAGCGCGACTAATATAAGGATTGATTGTCAGTATAATTGATATTAGTGTGATAATAGAATTCAAGGAGTGAGAAAAGTCTATTTGGCAAGATATATTTGCAATAATGAGTGGAATGTTTCAAACAGTTCATGGTAACGAACTGTAAGTAAGGAGCGACCCGGCTCAATGGTAACCGAAACTCTAGAAAACGATATTATGATACAAATAGATACATTAAAAGAATAAAGTTTTAATGCTGATTTCAAATATATAAGCATCATCAAGTTTAATCCTACCCATCAAAAGTTACGCTCCTGAGAACATTTGGCTGATTTTCGAAAAAAGGGGGAAAGACCCCCTAAAAGCTATAGAACCTTAATGAAAATCACACCATCGTATTCCACGTATCAGAGAACCCTACTTAAGAGGTTTCAAGCTCCTATCTACAAAAATGTGGAATTTTGCATTTTTTGCCAGAAGAAAGATTACGGGTGCGTGTTTATTTGTTTTTTTTTGTTTTTTTTCCAGGGGTGATCATATCGACCCAGTGGTCCTAGAATATCGTGGGAGGGCTCATTAGAATGGAAATTAAAAGTTCTAGTGCCCTTTTTAAATGACAAAAAATGAAGGGCAACTAGGCCCCCTCCCACGCTCATTTTTTGCCCAAAGTCACCTGATCAAAATTTTGAGATAGCCATTTTGTTCAGCATGTTCGAAAATATTATAAGTATGTCTTTTAGGATGACCTAATCCCCCGAAGTTTCCAGAGGGAGGGCTGAAAGTTATGAACTTTACCCATTGTTAACATATAGTATTGGTTATTGGGAAGTATACAGACGTTTTCAGGGGAGATTTCTCCTGGTAGTGGGGGGGGGGGGTTGGTTCGGGGGTTATTTGGGAGGATCTTTCCATGAAAGAAATTTTCATGGGGGAAGGGACATTATTATGAAGGGGACGCCGGACTTCAGAAATTAAATATAAAAAAACAAGCTTTTCAACTGCAACAGCAGCAACATCAAAACTTTAAACGAACAGAAAATATTACATATATGATTGGGTTCACCCCCTAGTCAATACCTCACTCTTTAAGCCAAAGATTTTTTAGTACTTTCATAAGAGCTATTTATTCTAATTAACGGCCTTTGTGATTAAGCGGTCATTTTTAAAGAATTGGAACAAAATTCAAACTTTCGCTTAAAGAGCAAGGTATTGACTGGGGGGCGAACGCCCTAATATACGTATTAAAAATATATAAATATAGAAGTTCGTTACGTAAGTTAATTCGTAAGTTGCGTATATTTATTACTAATAAAAACGTTCGTAAATAAAATCAAACAAGTTTCGAGAAAGCCACTTAACCAAATAAAAGTAAATTAATATGAAAATTGTGTTTTAATTATTCATGTACGGTGAGCCAAGATCAAAACCTGCATTTATTCAAAACGTTCAAAAATTAAATGAAAAAAAAACAAGTTTTTTTAACTGAATGTAAGGAGCGACATTAAAACTTAAAACGAACAGAAATTATTCCGTAAATGAAAGGAGCTGTCCCCTCCTCAACGCCTCGCTCTTTACGCTAAAGTTTGACTTTCTCACAACTCTATTTTTTTAAACAATGAAAAACTTTAGCGTAAAGAGCTAGGCGTTGAGGAGGGGACAGCCCCTTTCATATACGGAATAATTTCTGTTCGTTTTAAGTTTTAATGTCACTCCTTACTTTCAGTTAAAAAAAACTTTTTTTTATTTAATACAGTATAAGAAGTCTATAGTGGAGCTGGTAGCAGCAGCAATGATACATGAGCACCAAACATTGCGGTAGAAATCACAAGAGGATCTCGACTTTGTCTCGAGTGGGAAGAAGTATATGCAAGATACGTGTTATCTTTGAGTAAATTTAAACTGGTGGACCAATTATGCTTCGCTGCGAAAGTCGATATAGTACATATACATAGACTTCAAAGTGATTTAAATGCAATAGTGAAGTACATATAGGACAATAAGTTATATCGATAATTGTATATGTGTAATATATTATTGTTGTAATTATGCTCACACACAATAAAATTGTTTTGAAATCGAAAATGTCCCCTTTCTTTTTGTTAGATTTTTTTTTAAAGTAGGTTATCGAATATTCTTGAAGTAGAACGAATCGTGGTTAGTCTAGAGTCAGCAGTGAGAGTGTTACGGTTGAAAAATGAATGAATTTGAGAAACAGAGAATTAAGTCGAATCTTGTGATTTTGGAAAAACGTTTGATTCTAGATGACGATTTTCTCGAGTTATCTCTTCAACGGAAGATATTTTCTCAAAGAACACTTGGCAGTATAATGGGGAATGATTCTCCACCGTTGGATTATTGTATGAAGCTTTTACGACGTGACTCAAATGCTTTTACTCAATTTATTGATATATTAGTTGAAAAAAAGCAGAATAATATCATGGATATACTTTTGAATGCATTGCCATAGATTCTATGTAGATGACTCTCTCTTCAAAACAGGTTATGTAACGTCTCAAAGTTACTCCTCTTTCTCCTTCCTCTGAATTTATTGAACGTGGATCAGTTTCTTTTTAGCTGCGAGAGAGTTAACATTGGAAACCCAAAAATATTCTATACATGTCCACTATATATGTATATTCTTGGCAGTTGGTCATCATGTGAGAATTGTACAATTATTGATGAGTATAATGAAAATAGCAACGAAGACCACACTGCCTTTCCATCATAAACAAATAAGTAGAACAACAGGGAAATTTTTATACAAGACAGTGGAAAGCAACTTTAAATGAATATTTCGACCCTATATCCAAGGGCCGTCCTCAGCAAAACAGACGAAGAGAATAAAAATACTTTAAAAGAAACTTACATTAAAATTCAATTATTAAAACTGTTTAAAAATTTTTTAAAACAGCCCTAATATCATTAATAAAAGGAAGTTCAACCAGGACTAAAGTATTTTTATTCTCTTCGTCTGTTTTGCTGAGGAGGGCCCTTGGATATAGGGTCAAAATATTCATTTAAAGTTGCGTTCCACTGTCTTGTATAACAGTTTCCCTGTTGTTCTACTTATTTGTTTATAGTATAATGAAAAGTGTAAATTATGCAATCCATGTAAATTACATAGAGCATATTTAGTAGAAATTAAAGGCGTTAATTCATGGCTTGAAGAGATTTGTGAATCTCACCCTAGAGGGCAACTATGCTCCAATTGTCACTATGACAAATGTGATCAATGGGAGAATACTTGTCCTGGTATGATTGGAATGAACCCTAAACGTGATTTTAGTTTGTTTCTACGAGATTGGTATCGTCGTGGTTTTAAATTATTTTGGGAGGAAGAATCAGGTCTACGATTCAACTGTTGGGGTAACAAGACAATTTGGTTTCTACGTCATTGTTGTGACAACACTGCCTATTATGACTATAAACCTAGTGATTTTTATTTGGCTGTTACAGAATGTGATTCACCACTTGAAAACACTGTATGTGATATTGCTTCTAATAGACAAATTGAAACATGTGAATTTCACAATATGAATGCAAATAGTATTATTGATTATACAGAGAGATATGATAAGAGTGAAGTTACATTGTATTGTAGAAAATGTGACCCTGACTTTGCAGCCAATTAAGATCAATATACAGTGAATCCAAATGATCTACCAGCATTAGTGGTTCTCGACAGTTGCTTGTAAGGAGAAGAAGAAGAAATCTAAAGTGAAGAATAAAGACATTATTGTTGTGTATATACATTTTTTATTAATAAACAAATTTACATACATTTTTAAAACACTTAACTCTTAGGGCAATAAAATCAATATTATACAGGTCTGACAGGATATTTTCCAACGTAAAGTCGTTCAAACGTGGATTGTCTACGTAAATGTTGAGAAACTGCTTGTGAGTTTAACCGTGACATCTGAAGACGAAATATAGTAGTGCATGAAAACCGCAACTTTTAGTCGTTAGATCCTGCGCTCTCTTCTGGTTTTGAATAATAGTTTTCCAACTGCTTTCAATATAGTTGTTCATGTGTAGAGTGTAGAATATATAGGGTAGGCCAAGAGGATCAAAAAATTCAATAGTCTTCATTGTTTGAAAGATACACAGGAAATGGCCGGTATTCACAGTCGACGGACTGCTATTAACATGGTAATGAAATGAAACTTTTTGATATATTTAAATCTAAAGACTGAGAAACCCCAATAACCCTACTATCATGTTTAACACGTCTTTTTCCAATTATTTTGTCAATAAACTTAATTGAATAATTATTACAAAACAAAACATCCCTCAAGTATAACAATTCCGAATCCAGAAATTCAGGGTAACAAATTCTAAAGGCTCTATCCACTAGTGAAATTACAACCCCCCGTTTCATCGACATAAGGTGGCAAGAATGAAAATTCAAATACCTATCATTGTGGGTAGGTTTTCTGTAAATCGAGAAAAGTAAATGGAAATCCCTTTTAATTAATAAAACATCCAGAAAAGGTTTGAAAAGATTTTGAGGAAAATAATAAATTACCTTTTCTGGATGTTTTATTAATTAAAAGGGATTTCCATTTATTACTAGAATATATTTTTATAGGGTGTATTGTACCGTCTTTGAATCTCATCTAGAGTTAAAAGATCTGTTTGCATTATATGCAGTGGGAAAAAGCCTTTAGTTTGTCGATATTGTTTGCCACGAAGCCTGCAATTTTGATGTAGAGTGTAACTCGGTTCATTTTCCAGATTTTCCTTTACTTTTTTCAAAGTGCTGCTTTTGACATCGTCAGAGGCAACTTTAGAAAGTTTTGTGGGGGAACTTAGACTTCCCACCTCGCCAAAATTTTCATAGACATGTTTTAAAACTTCATTCATTTTGAACGCAAACGCGTAGTGTAATGCCCGCTACCCTTTTGCACACTGGAGGGTGGTGCTGGTGATATCAATACGTCTTCGCTTTTGTCTATCCGCCACCATCGTTGGTGTTATCAAATCATTGCTGCTACTACTAGGAGTGCTAGTATTTTCCAAGATTGATTTAAAATCTTCTTCTTCTTCTTCTTTTTTAAATGGCGTTGTTGGGGGTGTTGGTGCTAGACGGATGACACCTCTACTATATTCCCTTGATTTCATTAGAATTTTTTTGTTTGCCAATAAGACTTTTGGGGAATTTTGATGTATTTAGAAATCTGTATAGATTATTGTCAATTGATAAAAGTCCTATACGATATGTAACCATATCACAAATTGAATCAAGTAGATTATAACTTTTTCCCTGAATTATAATTCGTTTTCCTGTGCTATCGACTTGAACTTGGTCATCACCACTTTCGAACATGAGATATGTTAATACTCTTTTATTCTGTTCCCGATAGGTGTATAGCAGTAGGTTTCTAATTGTTGTCACTATTGATTTCAATTCCTTCTCCTTTGATCGTGCTGTTGTTTCTGCAGAATCTTGAGGAGATGCTTCCTTTTGTGGGGGTGGGGATCAGTGATATTGATGGCGGGTCTCTCACGATACGGTCTATGTTCGTCCACACGAAGAAGTGCATCTTGAAGTAAAACTAGCTTTTTATCATCGGCAATATTTTCATAATTAATGAATTTGCTTAGATTGTCCTCAACGTGTTCCATTGGTGAAAGGAAAAGTTCTATTGGAGTCAATTTGTAGGGTTTAGCCATCTAGAGAAAAGTGTTTACAAGTCCTGCGATTATTGGCAGTAAAAGTGTAAAAAAGCTACCACCCGCTTGAAGGAGAGGTTTTCTTTTAAAATATTGTCCTTTGTTTTGGCAAGTCACGTACAGTGGAACAATGTTGCTTTGTCTAATGTCTAACATCTTCTGGCAAGTGTACATTGCCCTCAGTTAAATTTAAACAAAGTTCAGATATTAGATTAATAAATTCTATGACAACACCATGTTTGAGTATGGCCTTCCTGAGTGGTAGTTTTGAAGTGCTTAGAACGGAAAATAAGTGTCTATTTTAGTGTAGTTTCTTCAGTGTCATGATGACAACTAATAGCCCTTTCTACTGTTCACTGGAAGATATACGGTAATTTCTTTGTTGAAAATATCTGTGACTACACGCAAATCCTTGGGTGTATTCTGATTAAGATCCAAAAGAATGTACCCATAGGTCCTATTTGTCGCCTGACTGTACGCCATAAGTAGAAATTCGGGGGCACCTGGATATATTTGTTTATTGAGAGTTATTAGAGAACTTGAATCACGAACACCTCTATAGATAATATAAACAGTGCAGTTCAAAGTAAGGGTCCTCATACACTTGCTCTGATGAAACAGATTGTTTAGAACTAGGGTTATGGAAACGTGTTCATGATGAGAGCGAACAGTAAACAGTTGTTGCATTTCCTTTGAGAACCGTTCAATGGATTCAGCTAAATCATCAATAATCAGTCATGAGTTTGGCTCAATACTATTGAAAACATCAAGTCCTCGTATGAATTGTATTGGCATAGATGTAGCAATGGCAATAGCTTTTATTTTGTCATAGGACTCTTGCCAAATACTATAGCAATAGTAAATTTTCTTTGTTTTTTCCAAAAACGATTTAATACAATTTTTAATTATTTTAGCTAAAAGTGTCGTTTTCCCCGACATTAACGGACCACAGAGAAACGATCTGAATGGTGTTTTAAATTGATACATACTGCTGTTGACAGCAGTTGGACTACAACTAACTGTAAACCATACTTGTCTAATGAATATATAATAATAATTTTCCCTATAGCAGCATCTACCTAGTACGATATTCAATAGCAACAAGAACAAAAACATATTTTTTCTTTTATTAGCAACACTTTTTGTACAACAACAACAATAATAGCAAAAGAATACAA
>JAQQPU010003237.1:39298-55811 GCA_029168905.1 Artemia sp. Kazakhstan ARC1039 | reverse complement strand
CACACAAAGGCAGACACAGGGGCAAAAACACACAGTCAGACACACAGAGAGAGAGAGAGAGAGAGAGAGAGAGAACACACACACAAACACACAGAGTCAGACAAACGAATACACAAAGACACACACAGAGACAAAAATATACAAAAATACGCAGAGTCAAACACATTCGGAAACAGCAATAAACCTAACACACAAACACATAGAGTCAGACACACGAACACACAAAGACAGACACAGAGACAAAAACACACAAACGCACAGAATCAGATATAAAAACACACAAAGGCAGACACAGGGGCAAAAACACACAGTCAGACACACAGGTACAGAGAAAGAGAGAGAGAGACAAAAACACACACAAAAACACAGATTAAGACACACAAAACAACAGACACAGGGACAGGGAAACACACAATCAGACACAAAGGCACGGGGAAAGAGAGACAAAAAGACACACACAAACACAGAGCCAGAAACACAAACACACAAAGATAGACACAGACACAGACAAACCCACAGAGTCAAACACACAGGCACAGAGAGAGAGAGAAAGAAAACACACACAAACAAACAGAGACAACCATACAAACATACAAAGACAGAAAAAGAGACAGACAAACCCAAAGAAATAAACACACAGGCACAGAGATTGAAAAAGAATGAATCTGAAGAAAGCGAAAAGACTTTTTCGTATATGTATTTTTTTATAATAAACAGCTTTGTTATAAAACACTTTGTTCTTAGCCTCTAGCATACACTCTTAGAAATTGTCTGTCTATTATAGAGAGATGGAAAGTTCGAACAATATGAAGGTGTTTTTAGAACCAGGTTAAAGGTCAAATTCCGTCTAGAAAGATTTCTGACAGAACGGACGTAACAAAAAAATAAAGTGGCTCCCCATAGCCGAAACGACCAGGAAGGGCCTACCAAAAAAGAGAGTGGAGTCTATACACAGCATTCCCCCCTGAAGGACCTTCCAAAAAAAGAAAGTGGAGGCTCTACATAGGAAATCCTCCCGGAATACACCCCTCTCTCTCCACTCAACTGCTACTACATATATTTATGACTACTTTCAGGGAATGTTGAGGGGTATGTTGAACTTTGAAACTTAAATGTTGAAAAAAAAACACCTTTTTGGTATTTACAGACTTTGATGAAGCTTTGGTGTAAAAAAAATTAAAAATATGCGATTTGAAATGGGAAAAGTTGAAAATCTTCAAACTTTGGCAATAAAAACGAACAAGAATTTATAAGAAAATTCTGGAAAAGATGTTTATCAAAGAAAAGTAAAGGCCATATTAAACTCATGGTCAGCAAAAATAAATTCCTATGGCAATTCAAGCTCAGAACAACCAGAAACTACTGTTAAAGTATAAATGAAACCTAAAACGAACAGAAATTAAATAAACAATCATAGCAAATAAACATACAACAAGTATTAACATGAATAAATAAATAACTCTGAAAACAAGTAAAACTTAGAATTGAAAATGGAAATCAAGCTTAAAACGAACAAAAATTGCTACAACAAAGAGTTTGACTACTACTTCCTTTACTAGCTGTAAATGTCTAAACCCTACTATGTCATTGGCACTTTATTGAAAATTTTACGTGTCTTGAAAAGTTCTTGGAGATACCTATAAAAATTATATAGGATATTTTATATTCTATATAATATTGTATATATAATGATATCAATTGGTGAAAGCTCTGAAGTTCAAGATTTTTTTTTTCAACGTTGTCAGTACAATAGAAAATATTTGTGATTTAATTTGTTTTAAGTAAAACGCAAATGACACAGTAGGACTTAGACTTTTAAAGTTAGGGAAAGGGCAGTAGCCAAAATCTAGTTTGCGGGGATTTCTCTATGTTTTAAGTATTTACTTCTTTCGAGTATTCTATTCAAGTTTTACTTCTTTTAAGATTTATTTATTCATTTATATTAGTACCCCTTGTATGTTTGCTCGCTATGATTGTTTATTTAATTTATGTTCTTTTTCGGTATCATTTCTTTGTTTATAATAATTTTTGGTCGTTTCAAATTTGAATTATTATAGGAATTTATTTCTGCTGATCTCAATTTGAATTTGGCCTTTACTTTTTTTCGCAAACTTTTTTTAATTAATACAATAGAGAACGAGGGCTCTCTGACATAAATTATAAAACTCTACTGCAGCTCCCACACTGTAAATTCTGGCTCAAGGCCAAGCGAAAACCAATCTTTTAACCTCATATCATGGTCTTCTATCCAGCATGAGGTTCACATTTTCCTTAAAAGCCACAGAGGTTTGACCCTTATCTCTTCCTTGCAGTAAATGAAATTAGTTACATGAAAAAATAAAAAGAAAAAAGAGAAGGAAACCAAAGTCTTGCTCCCATAAGACAATAAGCTTATGCGCGACATCAAACTCAATACGAACAAAATTTACCGTAAATGAAGAAATGAAACCTGAAACAAGAATAAATTACAATGGCGATGGAAATCAAACTTAAAACTGAAAAAAGACCGTTTATAAGAGGGATTTTGCCTCCTTCTCTCCTCCTTGGATCTTCCTAAAGATTAGAGCGCCATTTATGCTTTGCTGACAACTAAATTGATTACTTAGATTTAAGGCAAGCAATTTTCCAATTCATTTGAAAAGAATTGATGTAAATGCAATTTGTCCAGTTTTTCAGGTTTATCTCGCCACAAAATGACTTTATCGTCTTGAAAAGGACCGAAAACAAATACCAAATTCTCTAGATAGGTTATGCGAAAATATTCAGCTGTTTTCAGCTGTTTAACCTCTTTACTCCCTTCTATAGGGAAACGGCATGGAAAATTTAGAATCCAACAATGGCAAGTGCATCCAGAAATTGTTTAGGATTCTAGATGGGTAGAAGCACGCGTCAGGGACAGATGTATTAAAATCTTTATGTTGAAAAAGGACTTTCGAAAATATCCCTTGTCGCTAGTCGAGGACTTCCGTGCGTGAATGTACATGCATAATTGAGCAGACGAGGTTTTACGATAATAACGCTGATGGACCCATGACCAAAGACATACGAGATAACTGGGGCACCCTTGCCTGGGGCCATAAATAAAGGCGGAGAAGGAAGAAGGCCCTTCAAATATATACTCAATAGGGCCCACTGGTGTGTCCAGACGTCCCATGAGTTACAAACCTTCTCACAGTAATGGGTTAAATTGCATGGCGATACAGAACACAATCACGAGAGGATTGTCTATAGGAGGACACCTGTAGCAGGACGTAAGATCCAGATCTATGGACAAAGGACTCTGCAAAGGGTTGTATCGACCCTTTCGGGGTACCTGCAAGACTAGGGACCCTGCAGTCACCTCTATTCCCACTTGAAGAGTGGCGCCCCTTGAAGAAATTATAGCCTAGAAAACGACACAACCTTCGAAAGGGATTCTGATTAATGGACAATTCTTCTGGGCTTGGTCTGTTTTGACGGGCGATTTTCGGCTGAAAAACCTTTTCCTAGCTAATTTATCTACTATGGGCTGCCTCCTCGTAGTAGCATAATATTTGTAGGCATGAGTATATAATGAGTCAGAGGTAATATGCTTGAGATTGTGCAGGATTTCGACTCTTGTTGATAGATGAGCATCGCCAAGTGCTGAAAACCATGTTGTGACCAAGATGGGAGCAGGTTTGCACAAAACCTCCATTCATACTGGAGGTTCCTGGGACTTCTTGCTGTCCGGTTCTAAGCCGGCTTAAAGCACTTCGATGTAGACTTGAGAAGATATGTGATCCCCGTCCGGCACTGGTATCCGGGATCATTGCTTTTCCTGAGGCCAAAATAATTCCAATGTTTAAAGAACATGAAAATTGGAACTTAGACTGTTACGACGTTAAAAAATGACTATTGTATCGACATTTTGACTGACGAATTCAGACGATTTTAATTGGACTTATTAGGAGTTTCCAAAACTCATATCCCAGGGGTAGGAAGCATGAAATTAAGTAAAATACAATTTGTTTACTCAGACAGGAAGGATGGGGTAGATAGACAGGGAGTAGGGCTCATGATGAATAAGGAAGCTACTAAGTCTTGTTTAGGCTGTGTAGGTAAAATAAAAAAAACAAGTCTTTTTAACTGAAAGTAAGGAGTGACATTAAAACTTAAAACGAATAGAATTATTCCGCATATGAAAGGGACTGTCCTCTCCTCAACGCCTCGGTCTTTACGCTAAATTATTTTTATTGGTCTAACAAAAAGAGTTGTGAGAAAAAGTCAAACTTTAGCGTAAAGAGCGAAGCGTTGAGGAGGGAACAGTCCCTATCATATACGGAATAATTTCTGTTTGTTTTAAGTTTTAATG
Source organism: Artemia sp. Kazakhstan ARC1039 (assembly GCA_029168905.1). NCBI lineage: Eukaryota > Metazoa > Arthropoda > Branchiopoda > Anostraca > Artemiidae > Artemia > Artemia sp. Kazakhstan ARC1039. The sequence continues at coordinate 51,478 of JAQQPU010003237.1, read as the reverse complement.
TCGCTCCTTACTTTCAGTTAAAAAAACTTGTGTTTTTTATTTAATTTCTGGACGTTTTTAAATTAATGCAAGTTTTGATTTTGACTCGCCGTACATGAGTAATGAAAACGAAATTTGTATATTAATTTTCCTTTTTTGGCTAAATGGCTTTCTCAAAAGTTGTTTAGTTTTATTTACGAACGCTTTTATTAGCAATAAATATGTGTAACTTACGAATTAACTTACGTAACGAACTTCTATATTCGTATATTTTATTACGTATATTAGGGGGTTTCGTCCCCCTATTCAATACCTCGCTCTTTACACTAAAGTCTTTATCTCCAATTCTTTAAGAATGACTCCTTAATCACAAAGGCCATAATTAGAATAAATAGATCTTATGAAAAGAACTAAAAAAAACTTTAGCGTAAAGAGCAAGGTATTGACTAGGGGGCGAAACCAATCATGTACATAATAGTTTTTGTTTGTTTAAAGTTTTGACGTTGAAAAGTTTTCAGTTGAAAATTTTTCAGTTGAAAACTTGTTCTTTTTTATTTAATTTCTGATCGTTATTTTAAATATTGCTGGGAAATCCGGCACCCTCCTCATAGCAATGTCCCTTACCCTATGAAAAGTTCCTCTATGTAAAGATCCTCCCAAGTAACCCACAACCCCCCCCCCACTACTAGAAAAAATTCCACCTGAAAACGTCTCTATACTTCCCAATAACCAATACTATATGTAATTATTGGGCAAAGTTCATAACTTGCAGCCCTTCCCCCGGGGACTGTGGGGGATTAAGTCATCATCAAAGACATAGTTATTATATTTTCCGACCATGCTGAAAAAATTGGATATCTCAAAATTTTGATCGGGTGACTTTGGGAAAAAAGAGCGTGGGAAGGTGCCTAGTTGTTTTCCATTTGTTTGGTCACTTATAAAGGGCACTAGAACTTTTAACTTCCGTTTGAATGAGCCCTCCCGCGATATTCTAGGACCCTTGGGTCGATACGATCAACCCTGGGAAAAAAACAACAAAACAAAACAAAAAACAAATAACCACGCATCCGTAATCTTTCTTCTGGCAAAAAATACAAAATTTCACAGTTTTGCAGATTGGAGCTTGAAACCTCTATAAAAGGGTTCTCTGGTATGTTGAATCTGATTGTGTGATTTTCATTAAGATTCTATGACTCTTAGGGATTTTTCCCTCTTTTTTCGAAAATAAGGAAAATTTTCTCAGGTGCTTAACTTTTGATTGGTAAAAATAAACTTGGATGAAATTTATATTTGAAATCAGCAAAAAATGTGATTCTTTTGATGTATCTCTTAGTAACGAAATTCCTTTTTTTAGAGTCTCGGTTACTATTGAGCCGAGTCACTCCTTACTTACAGTTCGTTACCACGAACTGTTTGATTAATAATAGAATACTAATTGCTCAGTTTATGACTAAAAAGTTCAGGGTATCAGTTAGAGTAGTAAATACCCCTGTAGAACCGGCTGACGGAGATACTAGTGACTCGGATGAATTTTACTTACAGTTACAGGAGCAAATAGACAGGGTCCCAGGTAGAATTATGAGGTTTTCACTAGGAGATTTTAACGTCCAGGTCGGTAGAAATAGGGCTAGACGGTATCCTAGCCTAGGTAAATTTGGTGTAGAAATAGAAAACAGTAATGGGTACAAACTTTTACAATTTTTTAGGTATAACAATCTAGTTATAACCAATACGGTGTAGGGTCATAAAATGGCTCATAAGTTAATATGGTATTCACGTGATGTTAAGACAGCAAACCTTATTGATTATGTTATAGTAAACTGAAGACTGGCATGATCAATACAAGATACTAGGGTATATAGGACTGCTCTTATTGATGTTAAAAGTAAAGACCACCATTTAGTAGTGTCTAGGGTTAATTTAAAGCTGAAGTTTCGGAAGGGTAACTACCTCCCGGGAAGTCATGATGTTGGTAGACTCCAGGATGAGAATTTGAGAGAAACTTTCCATGAACAGTTGAATACTAAACTTCAGAGTTTAAAATTTGACAATGTGGAAGATGGTTGTAATAATTTTAGAAAAATAATTTGTGAAGTTGCCTAAGGTGTCTTAGGGAAGAAAGCCAGGACTGAGGCTAAGAATATTAGTGAAAAGGCTTTATGTTTAATAGAAAGGAGAAAGGACTTGCACAAGAATAATCTGACTGATAGATAACATGAAAACAAAAGGAATGTAAAGAAAATGGAGAAAGCAATAAAGTATGAACGAAGGAGGTGTGAAGAGGAGACCATGGATAAAATTGCCGAGGATCTAGAAGATGCACCTGGAAGATGCAGCAATTAGTGATAAGGAAAGAGTTAAAGAGAGATGGGTAGAGCATTGTGAGAATTTGCTAAACCGAGATAGTGTAGCAGGAAAAAGTGAGGAAAATGAAAAAGTTTGTTATACCTTGGATATGAAGAAAGATGTGTTTTGTGAGGAAGAACTAGCGACGGTACTAAAAGGATTAAAAATAATAAAGCTCCAGGTGCTGATAGTATGGTAAATGAGTTTCTTAAATATGGTGGCTCTGAGGTTAGAAATAAGTTACTGAAGATTATGAATATGATTTTTGAAAAAGGGGAAGTACCTAACGATATTAGAAGAACCTTCATTAAGCCACTTTACAAGAAAAGTAATAAGAGTGAATATGGTAATTATCGAGGCATTAGTCTGATCTCTGTAGGTAGAAAATTACTTAGTAATTTGATACTTTTTAGACTGAGAGATATTGTAAACAAAGTTATCAAGTATTAGAGAGATGTGAATTGAAGTTATCAATTATTTTGCAATAGGTTGCATAGGTTACATCAAGACACTGGGTAATTGTAGACAGAAAAAAACCAAGACAGATAGTCCAAGTAATTGAGAGGTAAATGTTTAAATAGCTGGGGCACGGGTAAATAGCAGGCACTGTTCTTTTAAGAACAGTAGGCACTATTCTCTTAAGAACAGTGCGGTTTTAATAAGGTAAAGGATGTTTCGACCGAATTTTCACTCTGTGGTTAATAATTGAGAAGTGCCTGAGTTGTCAAACACCTTTGGTCCTCAGTTTTATATATTATGAGCAAGCGTTCAATTCTGTTGATAGAAGAGCTTTAGCAAAGGTTTTATCCTTGTATGGTATACCAGACAAATATTTTAAAGTGATTAGTGCTATGTACGAGAAAAGCACTGCTGCGGTTAAGGTAGGAAATGAGGTTAGCAGCTGGTATAAATCAGGGGTTAAGCAGCATTGTGTTCTATCCCCCTTTATATGGATTATTTTGATGGACTTTGTCTTAAGGAGCACAGGAAAGGCAATGAGAGACCACGGAATCAAATGGGGAGGAAAAAGTCTCCTGGACTTAGATTATGCTGATGATTTAAGCATCCTAGATGAGAGTGTGAGCAAAATGAATATATTTTTTTGAGGTTTTGCGAGAATAGGGTGCTAGAATAGGTTTCAAAATTAATATTAGGAAGACCAAGTCACTAAGGTTAGGAATAAATGAAGATGAAAAGAAGACGTTTGATCGGGATTGATCGATTGATCGGGTGGGTAGCTTCACTTACCTTGGTAGTATTATTAGTATAGATGGTGGGAGCAGTGAAGATGTAATAGCCAAGGCTCACTGTGTTTTTTCACAGTTAAAAAAAGTTAAAAAATATTAGAAGCTAAAGTGATGACAGTGGTCAAATATGGCTCTAAAGCATGGGCACTCTGGAAATTGGATGAAGATTTGCGAGATGTTTTCCAGAAAAATTGCTTACGGATTGTTCTGGGTACCCGGCTGACTGACCGTATTTCAAACAGTAGGCTGTAGGAAAATTGTGGTTCAATGTAAATCCTTGCTTGTCGTCTCTTCCCATCCCGTTTCAGGACGTCTTGCTTTTCGCAAGCCCTCAGATGGATTATCAAAAAGCACAATCTTTTCCAGCCTACCGTCCTGCATTCGTAAACGGCGATTTAATTATGTTAACCTGTCTTTTGTTATTAATGCAGTGATTGATTAGAAGTAGTTGTTTCTTTGGAATTAATTTCTCCAAAAACTACGCCGCTTGGAGCGATATTTATTCCTTTGATGGTTTTCTACATTGTTGCATGCAACTTAATTGTTCATCTCTATTCTCTAGTGAATTTTATCAAGAAAATTCCTTAAACAAAACGTTTCCTGTGTGACAAGTAAAGCTAAACAGCTGATCTGATTTGGCATGGGACTTGCGTTCAAAAAATCGGTTCTCAATATTATATTCTCTGTGTCTCATTAGTAAACCAATTTTTTGTACTCATATTACTTTTTTCTTACTTTACTTAAAGCTCTTGCTCGGCAGCGTCGCCAGCGTAGAGGAAACCAGAAATCAGCACCGTTAGTCGTCTCCAGAGTGGCCTGTTTTGGGCGAGGGTTGGAGCTTCGCTGGGGTCAGTGTCCCACGCTGTGAGTCGATCGTGGATGATATCCACCCATCTCATACGTGGTCTACCTCTGGGGCGTGTAAACATTCCAGGTGGCCACATTGATGCCACCTTGGTCAACGATATTCAGAGGGAATCGTCCGTGGGCAGTCCGGGGTCGAGACGGGGTTTGAGATGATATATCCGAGACTGAATTTCCTGTTCCATTCGCAGCAATAGAAGTTTCAGGAGGAGGGCTGCCAACCCGACCGTCACTAGATGCATTTGGTTCTCTTGTGGCTAACCAGATATCCAGAGGCATGTGGAGGTCGTTCTTCGTGCGCCAATTTGCATGGGAACTTACTCCGGACGAGCACCAGCAATTATATTACACTTATATTATTTAACAATTAATTGTTCTTTGTTCATATATAGAATTATGGTAAAAAAAGAAGAATGAAGCTCCTCACTTAACTTTCGGAGCATTTATCTCGCGATATTTTTCAACATTTTATTTGGATTTTGAATCCTTTCTATACTAATTAAAGTAAAGTTATACATTCAACTTCTATTTTTATTTAAATCGTGATGCATTTCCTATATGACTAATTATTCATTGATCCTTTAGTGACGCAGACATGTATTTGTGAATTTCTATAAGCGCTACAATTACGCATCTTCACGCTCAATCGATTTTTCCCAAGCAAAATTTCCTAGACGAGAAATTTCCACTGTGGGAAACGGAGCAAATCTGATTGAGAAGTAGTTCTCACGTTGGAAGAGGCGAGTCAGTATTAGGAGGCAGGTGATTTTGGACTCAATGATGAGATCAGAAGAGGGTCAGAAAGCCATTATTTCTAGCCAGCGATTGATCAAGCCATTTTGATCTGAATACATCATTTTTTCTCACGATGTGTTATTGAAAGAAACTAAAAGGTTATCGGAGCAGAATTGATTTATTTTCGCCTTTATTCTCATACTTTATATTGTTGGATACAAAAGGAATTTCTAAGTTTTCTTTATCTGAATATATCCCAAGCGTAATATATAATCTACAGGCATTCCAAATAAAACATACTTGTGTTATATCTTAAAGTATTCTTAGCGATCGTTTTTTAAATACAAAATTGTTTCCTAGGAAAAAAGGGGTTATCTACATTTTGAAGTACAGTAATGCAATGGTATCTAAAATGATCCTATAATTCATATTCTTATATAATTTGAATTTACTAAACAAAAAAAAAACAAAAAACAATGGGCCCAAACGGGTTTGACATAGTGAGTTTGGTAGGCCAGGTTTTTTTTTTCTTTCGCTGTAAAATTTACCAATGATCCCCAGATTTAAATGGATTATCCGATACACTTTAATCTTCCCATACTGCAAAGAAATCTAGAAAGTGTTTTGCCTCTGCGTCAATGATACCATTTTTATTAGCATACAAATTACATTATCTCAACTAATTATTAGTGGAAATGGTTGGGGAATGAAAATTTGAGTTTTTTTGTTTTTTTTTTAACAGGGAAGTTAATTAAGTCCGTAAAACAGAAATTTATCCACTCCCTTAAAAAAATTGTGAAATTTTCCTTATTATATGAATCATTGATCAACATTGTTCGTCAAGCCAGGGTGATATTTGGGCAAGCGAAAACGGTTGTTTCCATCAATAAACGTAATGTGGTTATGGATGTAAATGAATTAAGAAGCAGCTATTTTCTTCCTTTAAAATGGCGGTACTTATTTAGAATCTGGCAAGCACGCGAGAAGTGAAGTTTCGTTAATGCTAATGAAATAAAACAAAATAGAATGAAAATATAATAGTTCAGAAACAAATCTGGATTATATATTTGCACATAAGCGGGGGGGGGGGGGAGGGTAAAGAACAGCATATATTAAATACGTAACCTAACCTAACCTAGGTACCTTTTTTTGCCTTTTCAACCCCAAAAAACTAAAGTCTAAATATTTGTCACGGAGTAAGCAATACCTCACAAGGCAGTGAAAACCTGTTTTTAATATAGCATCTTTGTGACTTTTTTGAAATAAGTACCAAAATGGCAAACTAAGTAGGATCCAAAAGATGCTCAGCTCACATAGACCTTGTTAAACCATAGGTGCAAGCTTTGCTGAGACCACAAAGAGAACCAAATTTTAATTGGATTTGAAATTTGTCGGCTCTTTGAGAAAGATGTTCTACGCACTGGTGGTCTCCTATGGTCGCTCAATATGGCTTAAAAAATGAAACTATTTCGACCATAAGATTTTGTAACTCGTTTGAAATGTTACTTAAAAATAATATTTATGACATTGTTTGGAATATTAAATTCTTTTGATAACTAAACAATCACAAGGGATTAAATGCTTTTTAATTCCATTGTCTCTCAGTAAGAAACTGCTTAAACCTTGAAACTATGATGAGCAAGCCATTTCTCTTTGATCGGTTGAAAAATATGAAAAAACAGGCATTAATTTTTGTTTCATTTTCGCACCTTAAAGTAGTTGTTTCTACACTTAAATACAAAGCCCTGAAAATTGGGGTTCTGAGATTAACTTTCTCTCCTGTCCTCCATGAGATGCTGCATTAAACTACGAATTTTCATGATTTAATAGGTACTGAATAACATGAAATAACAAATTGTCTCTTATGTTTATCTTAACAGTAATAATTAATCATGAAGATAACTTATCGGTAATATCGACGAAGAGTTTGGAACGCTGAGGCGTATCTCCACTTCTTTGTTTCTTCTGCTTTATGAGGGCGCTTGAACATCGTAGGGAGCTGTTTGAGAGCTTTTTTAAAAGGTAAGGCTGGCATCTACCTGCTTCATATAAATTTATCTCGACAACACCATCGAAAATGCTATATGGCAGCAAAAATGGGACTTTTGTCTCATTTCTGGAGCTAAAAAGCTTGGAGCAATAAACAGTGCACCATTAAATTCTCCACGATCAAAAACCGTAAACGAATATTCACAATTACCCTTTGAACACTTTCCCTTCTATTCCCCTTACCATATGAAAAGTAAAAAAAATGAGTTTGACAAAACCTGTCTAATGAAAAAAATCATTTAAAACTTGATTAGGAGTAATAGCTCTTTTTTATGTTTATCTTGAAAATAAAACTTAAGTAAGAGAAATTTTTTTTGAAATTTTGAAAACCCGCTCGAAACACCTCGAAAACGCTCAAGGATCGAAATGAAAAGCACACTATATTAATTATAATTGTTGAAAATCCTTTACCAGAGGTATACAACCTAACACCTTGAAAGCTTTCCCCTGTCCTCTTCATGGTTGCAGCAACGGCTGCAACCAAGTAAAGAGCGAACCACAATCCATAGCAAGCAAAAGTTAATTAACGCGCTTAGGAAAAAAACTACCCGATGAAAAAAATTGTCATTTGACACTGATTCAGGAATGGTAACTATTCTTTGGTTTCGTCTTAAAAATAAAAGTTTATTGAGAATTGAAATTTATGGTGATTTCGAAAAAAAAGTCTGAAACCCCTCGAAAATAGTGTCAGATCAAAATGAAAAATGTACCATTAGAATTTTCAGTCGAGGATCTTCTACGAGGAAATTACGGTCCCCCGCCTTGGACAACAAGGAAAATCACTTTTTACCTGGGTAGCGCTGATCAGTCACTGTTTTTTTTTTTTTTTCAGGGCTAGCGGTTTAACAGAACATCATAGAGAGATGTTTAATGGCTCATTCAAAATCTATTTCGGATATCTTCATGCTTCTTATAAATACCACCATATGCAAGTGCCATTTGACACTAAAAATGGCACTTCTCAAGGGGTGGGGCTAGTGGGGTACCAGAACATTAAATTCCGAATGACACTAAAAATGGCCCTTTTGGTGCCATGTCTCAAGTGGAAAGGCTGGAGCTAGTAGGCTACCAGAACTTTTTAGAATGATGTTTAATGGCTCATTTGAAAGCTATGACTCGTAGCTACGTAGTTTTTATCAATCTATGAGCCGTAAATGCAATATAGCACCAAAAATAATACTTTTGGTGTCACTTCTTAAATGGAAAAGCTTGGAGGTATAAAACGGTATCATTGTAATATTTGTGGTCCAAAACCCTTAATTAGAGGTATTCATGAACACCTCGCATATGATCTTCCTCCAAGCCCCTTAATAAGCTACGCAATTATGATCCTACAATCACCAATAGATTAAATTAAATTATTAGAACCGTGGTTCTGTTAGCAGAGCGTTGACTTCAAATTAGAGTTTTGCGTTTGATTCCTGCCTGGGTATTTTTTTTATCACGGTTTTTTTCCTTCTATATGATTATTTTTCAGATAATTCACTATTTTGTAAATGAGATGCACTCATTTTTTTAAATTGTCAAGATTTTTAATTCAAAAGGGAATAGAGTCTTGCAGATCATGGTTTGCAGCTACATTCTTAGTAGTAGTCCCCGAAGCCGCGCCGCGCCGAAATGACAGCGGCGAATGTGTGATTCAGTATCGGCAGCGGCGCGCCGCTAGGCGCGCCGAAATTTTTTTGGCGGCGCGCCGCCGATTTTAGACCGGCGGCGCGCCACGGCGCGCCGATTTTTCTAATTAAAAATAATAATAAAAATTCCACTTCACCAAGCACGTTCAACCTCGATTTTAGTAAGGATTTTTAAATGGTTGGCTAAAAACATACAAGAACAATATGACAAAACAAGAATTTTTTGGGCCGTGCGGAAAGTGTTTATGTTCACCGTCGATCAGACCAAGTAGAATTCTCATTTTTAGCCACTAGACCCAGGGAAACCTATGTTGTTAAATTAAGTGAAAAAAAAAAATAACAACATCGAAAAAACACTGTATACAAATCAGATACCATGGCTTAACAACACCAACAATTTTAAATCAGCGGTTACATCACTTCAGTTACAATTGATGTAACAAAAGTCAGTTTGTTCACTCTGCTTGGAGCCATTGATCTTTTTGCAGTCACTATCAGTCCTGTCGTGCTAAAAAGCCGTTTAGCTGGGGCACATGTGGCCGGTACAGCCAGAACTTGACGAGCGTAAACTGCCACTCGCGGGATCTGATACTAGTACTGGACCTTGGGGTCCCACAGAATGCCGCAAATGGGCTTCTTCTTTGTATCTGCTGAAATAAGTTGTTTTATAAGGGAGAACAAACTGCACCTTCACCATAGGGCTCCTGCGCACTACACTACAGGAGAAACTAAACTGCACCTTTACCCTCTTTTCTTATCAACACGGAATAACCCTCCGAAATTCTTTTCTGAAAGAAGTGGTCAATATATAACGTTTCAAGTCAAAGTTTAAGGCTACTTCAACTTCAGTGTGCTCTGCTAACTGTGCAAAAATGTAATTCATTTCTATAGATATATTTCTATACTAGCTCTAGATAATCTACCAAGCGGGAAACTACCGCAAATCAGCATCGATAAATAAATGAAACCCAAAACGAACAAAAATAACAATAAATAACTGAATCAAACTCAAAACGAGCAGAAATTAACATAAGTTGGGCTCAAAACCCCCTAAGCCTTCCCAAGGCCAGAACATAATTTTCACTTTACTGAAAAAATATAAATGTTTTTACTTTTATAACTTTAATAAATCAAATAATATTAACATTTTGATTACTAAATATCAGTATATGTATATTAAACTGACAATGCATATTCATTTGTATTTTTGTCAGTGAAGTACAAATTATGTTCTGGTCTTGGGAAGGCATAGGGGTTTTGAGCCCAACTTATGTTAATTTCTGCTCGTTTTGAGTTTGACTCGGTTATTTATTGTAATTTCTGTTCGTTTTGGGTTTCATTTATTTATCGATGCTGATTAGTGGTAGTTTCACGCTTGGTAGAATATTTGACTTTAATTTTGCTCATTTTTGGTTTAATGGAGTTCTTTACTTTTCTTTGAAAAAACTTATTTTTTGGAAACAGTTTTTTTAATTAATTTCTGTTCGTTTTATATTGACATAGTCTTTTCACGGAAAAAGAAAATCATACTTTGAATCTTTTCGTTTTTGTAAGAATGTATAGTTTGGCCTGCTATTTGTATGCTGGAAAACAATTTTCAGCAAAATTTAACAACATAGACCCTTATAAAAATCTGGACACAAATAATAGTGTTTAATTTAGCTTCATACCTCCTCTAGTTGACCTGAAATGGAAAACTTGATAACATTCGCAAAAAAATTTGTTTACTTTCTTTGATAGCTTGGATACACTTACGCTATTTTGATTTGGTCAAATTTTAAGAGCAGAAGAAGCCCTGAAAGTTTGAACATAATACCCTCAGTCGTTCTTGGGATACTGCTGAGATGCCTTATTGGGAATTAGCATAAACACAGTGCATTTTGATTTAATCTTAAGGCAACATTTACTTTTTAAACATAAAGGCAAATGGGAGGGTGGTCGTGGGAGGGAGATTAGTTTCCCTCCAATTACTTTCGACTATTAAAAAGGACATCAGCCCTTTCTATTTTCAATCGAATGAGCCCTTTTCGAAGTTCCTACGACAACTTCTTCGATACGAAGTGCCCTGGTCTAATCAACAACAACAACAAAAAAATGATACATTATACCCACATCGATCTCTACTATAAAAATGTCAAGCCTTCCAATCACTTTCGATTATTAAAAAGGGCACTAGGCTTTTCGATTTCCAAACTAATGATCCCTTTTTGAGTTTCTACGACAACGCTTTCTATAAACACCGTATATGCCCCCAGGGCATAAATTACAACCCTTACCTTAAGGGCTGTGAGGGTGGTTGTCATCCTCTAAGACCTAATTTCCAGAACTTTCAACTACGTTAAACAAAATTGCTATCTCAAAATTTTGATTGTATGTGTTTCGGGAAATGGTGGGCGTGGAAGGGGTGTTAGTTGCCTTCCAATCATTTTCGACTATTAAAAAGGGCACAAGCCACTCCAATCTCTAATTGAATGAGCCCTTTTCAAAGTTTCTACGACAACTTCTTCGATATGAAATGCCCTGGTCTAAAGGAAAAAATAATAAATAATACATTGTGCCAACATCGTTCTTATATACCTCCAGGGCATAACTACAAAACCCTTTCCCTAAGGGTTGTGGGGTAGTAACCTCCTCAAAAAACATATTTTCTCTCTGGAAATCAGTTACTCTGAACAAAATGGCTATCTTAAAATTTTGATTGGATGTGTTTGGGGAAAGGGTGGGCGTGGAAGGGATGTTAGCTGCCTTCCAATCACTTTCGACTATTAAAAAGGGCACTAGTTATTCCAATTTCCAATCGAATGAACCCTTTTTGAAGTTTCTACGACATTTCCTTCGATACGAATTGCCCTGGTATGGAAAACAAAAAAAAAACAAAAAAAAAAAAAATAATACATTGTGCCAACATTGTTCTTTACTTAGACATCTCGATTGCGCTGCCTATGACAACATCCTGAATTGCCTAATACTCTTTTACCTACCTCTTTTCATCCGAAAAATCAGAAAGAAAAATGAACAGAATTTTAAAGTGGAAGGTAGAATTTTTGTTTCAATAAAAATTTCTTCTTCTCCTTCCTATGAACCGATATACATGGCGAGCCCAAGATGACAGTATTTATTTTTAAGAAACAGATTAGCCGGGAAGATGGTTGAAGCCTGGAGGTCGATATCGATAACCAAAAAAGAGAAAACAAACGGCGGCGTATTAGTGACGCCGCCACCGATAGAATCAGCGGCGGCGTCAGTGCACTGATGCAAGCTCGGCGGCGCGCCACCGTTTTTTTTTCGGCGGCGCGCCGCCGATTTTCGGCACGGCTTCGGGGTCT
>JAQQPU010003237.1:25387-39198 GCA_029168905.1 Artemia sp. Kazakhstan ARC1039 | reverse complement strand
AATTTAAGTCAATTTTCCCAAATCAAGTGAAAATTACAGAGAAAAATGAAAAATGAGCCATATAATAATCTAAAAGGGAAAGATTTACTTAAGAAAACTGACCCGTTTCTGTTAATGCTTGAATTATGCAGGCTTATCTTAGTTTTTGACAAGGTTTTGGAGAAAATAAATTTCTGCTGGGGGGACAAACTGGATTTTGGGGGGGAAACTAAGTACTGGAAGGGGCAGTTGACACCTCTCTTCCCCATAGCAATTTACGTCTCTGATCCCTACACCTTGCCCACATGACTGACGATTTAATTATTTCACCGACAAACGTTTAAGAAAACTAAACAAGGAAAAATTGATGTGAAACGAAACTACGATTTTAGAATTTAGTCTGATTTAGCAGACACTAGAATTCAATTCATAATGATGATTCATTTTGCGCGACTGAAAAATTGAAGAAAACTAGAAGAGAAAAAAGAATTGCAAAAACTGACATAATTTTAAAATCCTGTGTGCAATGGTAGACAGTAATATTTTATGCAATTTGAATCTCTTAGTTCAATATTGTGGGAAAAGAAAAAAGCTTAAGTCGAAGGAAGAGGTCTCCATCCTATTGACGAGAAACAGAGATAATCGGGAGATAGAATTGACGGAACTACGACGGACTGTCGAAAAGTTGGGTACTATAAGAGGTAGGTTTGAATTGGGAAAACCTGGGAGGAGTTTGGGAAGTGCCTATTAACTTTCGGTACTTGTCAGTTAGCTGGTACACACGCGAGAAATCAAGTTTGGTTATTGCTAATGTAATAAAACAAAATGTGATGAAAATATAATAGTTTAGAAACAATTTTGGGCTATATATTTGCACATTTGGAGGGTGTGGATGTAAAGCATAGCATACATTAAATACCTAACCAAACCTAACCTAGGTACCTTTTTCCCCCTAAACCCCAAAAAACAATAGTTTAAATATTGTAAACGCGATGACAAACCACGCATTGTGTTCCAATTCTCTATTGACTAATACCCGTTTGACTAGTTTTCTTTAGCATCTATCTTGCGGTGTACCGGCTAATTGACAAGTAACTAACTTTCTGAGGCGTTTAGCCCCAGTTGATGAACTAGAGGGGGTCCTTTGGGGGTCAGAGATGATAGTCACTTTCCTCAACCTGCAACTGTTAGGTCAGTTGGGATTAGTATCTACCGAGGAATGGCCTTCACCAACTTTGGACCTCCCGAGACACTTTCTCCCATCACCACTCATGATCTATTCCCCCAACGTTTACTCTGTAGCCTATACCCTATTTTCACCTTGTGTTGACATTGATTCCCTGCATGACTTTCCCATGGGGTGGGACCTAGAAGAATCTTACTCAGTTTCCCTCAAACATGTGCCTCATTTCCCTGTACCCCAATGGTTATAAAATCTATTGTGTTGGTTGCCACCAGCAATTTTAAAGTATGCTATAGGGCAAATCTGGTTTTCATTCAGAAGTCAATTTGTTTCCACCGATGGAGGCTCAAAGGCTAATTGAGCCAATTCCCCTTAACACCCGGTTTTGTGTCATATGCCAGAACTCCATTTTTTTTTTCTCTCAAATGTAATTTCGAGATAAAGAGAAAATTTCTTATTTAATCGGGCTGCAAGGCCCTGATAAGTAATGACCTAAAACCCATACGATTTTTGTCCCTCTGTTTTTCAATTTTGCTGATGGATTGTTGTATATGTAAATTGGTCCTAGGCGCTTATCCGCCCAGAAAATACCACCCTTGAAAATATCCCCCCCATCATGGAAAATACCTCCCAGAAAGTACCCCCCACATACAGGAAAGGAAGGCCCGGCCGCGCCGGGGGGATTACCCCCCCCCCCCCCGCTCCCAGAAAATGCCTCCTGCAGAAACTTCCCACGAAAAGAAATGGAAAATACCCTCCCGCAGAAAATACATCCTGGTTGAAAGTAAAATTATTCCCCAAAATTTACTCTCCATTGAAAATTCCCCCAGACAATCCCCCTCCACAGAAAACTCCCCCGCAAAAAACATCCCTAAGTTTCCCAATAACAAATACTATCTGTAAACCATTGACTAATTGCGAAACTTAAAAAAACCCTTAAAATTCTGCAATTCTCTCAGTTACTTGGACTATCTGTCTTGGCTTTTTTTCTGTCTACAATTAGCCAGGTCTTGATGCAACCTATGCAACCTATTGCAAAATACTTGATAACTTCAATTAAAAAACAACGGATTGTTCTCTGATTGTTTTGTAGTTTGGGAGGCACGGAGATACGTAAAAGGGTGCATTTTAATGCCAAAACATCCTAGCTCTCATTGAGCCACCAGATAAATATAGAATAGTTTTAAGGGAGAGACGAGTGGGGGGTAGAAGTAGAAATTGATACATTATCCCAAAGGCCGTAACCAGGATTTTTGGTCGGGGGGGGGGGAGGGGGTACAAAAGAAACTTTACAAAAGCACATCCAAAATACGAAGCTTATATATAATCTCTTATGATTTCTAGGAATATGTCTGGTCTAAGCTGTTATTATGAAAGAAAAAGGTAACATTAAACCCGAAAAGGAGCAGAAATTCTGAGGTAGTTCCGGCGGTATTTCCCGGGAGGAGAGATTTTTTGCGAGGAGGTATTTTTCCAGGGGAGTAATTTCCAGTGGTAAACACTGGCCACCTAACTCCCTCTTAGGCTCATCCTGAGAACTTCACCACCATATTGGTAAGATTATTTTCCGCTAATCTCACAGATTTCCTTCTTCAAAACCTTAAACCTGGTTGAGAAGGGTACACAGTCAGTAACTCTGATTGTTCTATAGACACGTTGGATGGCAACGGATCCTGAGCCAAGCTAATATCCGCATATACTTTAGCCAAAAATGGAAGGCCGGAAGGTTTAATTGTGATTTTGAAGTCGAAGTTTTCGGGTTTGGGATATTTTTATTGTTGCTTCATTAGCATGTAAGATTCTGACTAGTATAGCAGCCATTTCTCTTAGGGGGAAGGTGTTGGGCCCCAAGGCTTAATTATTAGATTTATGACCTTTTCAAACTTATCAGTGCTCTTTCTTTAGTATCAATGTTTCACCCCTGTCCTTAGTCGTTAATTAAATATCTCTTTTGTTCTTTCTTTTAGCCTCCTTTAGCTTTTTTTTTAAACTCGAGTATTACTCGATGTCTCTATGGAATTTGCTAACAAGTTAGTGTACGAAAATCCATGCTGACAATAAGTCATCGCGCTCGTCAGACGGATAATTTTAACATTTGAAGACGCTGGAGTCACACGAAAAATCGTCTTTCATTTGGCTGGCGCAATATTCCACGCATCGCAGATTTTCTCATTTTTGAAAGTTTTCTAAGTTTATTACCTTTAGCCATTGCCTAAGTCTTATCTTCTCACCAAGACTATAGGTTTTGGAAGTTTGATACGATCTTGTTAAATAGGAGGACTATACTCTTATGCTTTTGATGTATCTCCTACGAGAGGAGATATCTGGAATTGCAACTTTAAGGACTGGGCCAATTTTTGAGCCTAGATAATTATACCGGTTCAATTGTCCCTTGAAAGATTACCTCTTCCCCCCTAGTCTAGCATATAGCACAGTTGTCTGAAGTGACTTTTTAGTAGAAACGTCTGAGGGATATTTCCAACACGAGGGTTTCTCCTTCTGGAGACGATTCGGCATGTTCTTTGGACATAACCGCACAAGCCCTCTAATTTATTTAGGTTGTTTTTTTTTTTTACATTGGGCTCAGAATGCCGTGAGCCTCAGTATTATTCTGGCCCCCATCTTTTACCGTCTACAGTGTTACTCTGCAAAAGTGTCGGTTCTCGAAGACATGAGTTTTATATGAAGGAAGCAATGGTAAACAGTTTGACCACTGTTTAAAGAAAAAATAGGCAATTTTGATTACTTAGGTGAGAACCATAAATGCCTGCGGTTATTGACTATCCATAAAAAGGTTAGTTTACGGATGTAAAGGTGTCGATAAGAAAAATATTTTAGGTCCTGAAGCACTTATGGAACTTGACTCTAGCAGCTGTGCATTCTAGCGGTACGTGATTCTAGCTTTAGATGAAGTGCCAACGCAGGTCAGGTCTTTCTTTTCATTAAAGGTGAAGTCAACCCCTCCCAGATTCTATAAAGATCCAACCTAGGAAATACCGAAGTACCGATTTGTGTCTAAAAGCTGTTTTGATTTATATTCGGTTGCCTGATATTTGAGAACCCCTTTAGGAGTTGTGACTGATCCCAACCGGGAAAACAACTGCTAAAGTGCAAACTAGACTAATCCTGCGTCAAACTTGCCGTAGACTTTATAAAGTTCTACTAGACTGCAAAGCATTAGCACTAACCTAGTATGGTTAAGAAAAACAATCTGTAATAGTAGATACCTAGATGAAGATGATAAGTATTTAGGTACCTTCCCTTTAAGTGGTCTAATTGGGCCTGAACTTCAAAAAGAATTGTATAAAATTATCCCTTGCTTTCATCAAACTTTTAGAAATCTAATGCTCAATCTGGTGGACGCTTGTAAGCACCAAGACTTCTTTTTTCATGATTCCCCACAGAGTTCGATTGGCATCAGATACTCTGCTTTGATAGATGTTGCAAAAAAAGAAGCTTAAATTATTCTTAAGGGTGTTGGTGTTCTCTTAGAAACTGTGCCTGCCTGTGACTGTGACTATTTACGACTGTAACATGTGTCTACGTGTGCAATCGTGACTACTTGTAGCTGAGACTTTAAAAATGACTGATTATGACTAATTATGACTGCAACTTCTTGCGACTGCGAATACTTGCGGCTACGACTAATTGCAACTATTACTGCGACTTCTGGAAACTGCGAAATGAACTTCTAGGGACTACAACGACTTGTGACTGTGACTACTTGTGATTGTGTCTAATTGTGACTGCAACTGCTTGTGATTGTAACTATAACTACTTGCAACGCCGACTGTCACTGATACTACCACTGCATGTCTGACAGTGACTGATAGTTCTACTGCTATGACTACTAGTACAACTACTGCTTCAACTACTACTATTACTACTATTACTGAAACTGCTACTACTACTACTACTACTACTGGTACTACTACTACTACTTTTTCTACAACTACTACTACTGCTACTACTACTACTGCTGCGGCTACTACTATAATAACTGAGTTCAACTGATAGAATTTAAGTGCACCATTGTTGGGAAAATGGCATAGATATAATATTCCAGGAAAAGAAGAGGTTATTACGTTAAAACAGTTAGGTAAAGTTGAGGAGAAAGTAAAACTAAATCAACAGGCTATCCAGGTTGTCAAATGGGTGTTTTTTTTAATATCTCAGAAATGGCTTAGGGTATTAACTTGACACTTTCATAGGATTTCAAGGGGGATTGTTGATTAATAGATATCTATAACCAAGATTCCAACGAGATATTGGTCAGAATGGCTTTAGCCCTATAGAACCCAAAGATTATACAGAGTTTCAATCCATTATTTGAATAATATTCTACGTACCCAACCATCCAAAGACCTATAGTACAACTATTATTAAAATGTGTTGCAAAACTTTGTCCAAAATGTTAATAGCCAGCTGAAATCTTGATTCTTAAATAGAAAAACCGAAAAAACCTTTCATGAACAAACAAACGATCTGAAGTAAAAGCGACGAGAAATAAATTTAAACAACCTTTTCCACGAAAAAAAGGTTTTCAAGGAAGAGTAAAGAGCTAAATTAAACCTAAAACGATCTGCAATAAATTTAAAGAGTAATTCAAGTGTATAAGGGAACATAAACTCCAGAGTCAAACAAAAGCGGCTGCCGTCCCGAATGGAGGGGGAAGAGACATCGAGAAAGAATTTATAAGAAACTGGGCTATCTTGGGAGATCGTAAAGAAGGGAGCTTTGAAGAGACTAGGATGTATGAGGAGTACGTGCAGCTGAGTTGGACTCAGGAGGCTTGGGGCTGCAAGGAGTAGTTGGTAGTAGCAGCAGTAAGTAAGTAAAAACATAATAAACCAATAACAAAAGAAATTAAAAATCAAGTCCAACTTAAAATAAACAAAATCTACCATAAACAGAAGTAGGGTTAAAACACCCCATTTTATGACCAGAACGTCATTTGTGATTTACTGAAAACAAAATATATTTTGAACATTTCTCTTTCATAACATTAATATATCCAAATTGCTGAGACTTTCAGGAATAAATATCCTTATATTCAATTGTCAAACTTCATCTCATTTATCTCATTTAATTTTTTTTCTGTAATATTGGCCAGCCTCCCTAGCTGCAGTGTTATTCCTACAAGGATAATAAAATGAATTACGTGGTTCGTGTTCATGGTCCTATCCAGATTCTGACTTAGGAGGGGTTGGAGATACGGTCACTCAGACCGTATTTCACACAGTAAGCTGTGTGAAAAATGTGTTTCTTTCCTACTTTCTAGGGTTATAATGAAAAGATGGATAGGATGCATTCTGTGATGAATGGTTAAAAATTTCTAATGATCATCCTTTTAGACCAACCATATAGGGCCCAACAAAATGTTGGTCCTCCTCGAATAGGGGGGTAGGAGGTCGTAAGGAAGGATTTAATATAAATTGGAACTTCTTTGGAAGGTATAAAGAGTTTGTATAAAGCTTAAACTGGGAGGCTCAGAATGGATCTTGATGAAAGAGGAGCGTACACAGCTGTGTTGGCCTCAGGTGGCTTGGTGCAGCAGTAAGCTGTTAATTGTTAGTAGTAACAGTAAAGATGGGGATCTTGAGTCTAGCTTTTCGCTTTTAGATTCTGCATGTCTAGAAATAAGTATTTTCTGAATTTTATTGTCTTGGCTCGGTGATAAAGAGAGGTACAACCTATGAACATGGTTTAACTCATGCTAATTTTTCACCGGTAATTTTTTCATTGCTCCATATGCCACAATTCTGAGTTATATTATGTAATGAGATCTAGTCCAATTTCTGAAAAGGATAGATAGCGCTACTACATCATATATGGATGATATTCCTTATTTTCTGTTTACATTCTTAAAAAGGTTCCTACTTTGAGGAATTTTGGTCTGTTTGGTCTAAAAGCCAAAATATTTAGCATTTCCATCCTTTTTCTGGTTGACTTAGTGGGGTGTAGCCCCTCCTGTTTTGGCCCCCCTCCTACTTGTGAAACTGCTTGATTATGGAAATCAATTAAATTTCCATTCTAAAGTAGCTTAATATTTTTCAAAAAAAAAATTCTCATAAGTTTTATTACTCCAAGTGGAACTGCCACTGTGGCAAAACTTTTTATTTCACATATAACGAGACCTCGAGTCTGTCTCTCTGCTAATGGATTTCGGACACATAAATATGTGCTGAATCTTAGTACCTTTGTCCCTCGATGTAGAGTTTTTGTTCATCGCCTTATGTATCTTAGCACTTTCAAAAATTAGATAGCGCTGCTATTTCTATGGAAGATAAATATTCTAAATTTTCCGTGTACATACTAAAAAAAGGTGTAGACTTTGTTGAATTTTCGTATGTTATTTAAACCAAGAACAAATAGGGGTCGTGAAGCTCAAAGTTCGTGTCAATAGATGCAGTAATGTCTTTTTTTTTAAAACAAGTCTTGGATGTGATTCACGGTTGGCTATCATTAATAAAAAGGGGTTGTGGCAAACTTTTGCTGCGACTAGCTTGAAAGTGCTTTTCAGGACAATGTTGTCCTGATACTGATCTTCAATATTGGGATATACCAGTCCGCACTAGTGTAATTTCTATTTTCACTTAAAAACTCAAAAGCAGCCTACATCAAGATGACTTTTGTTTTTTAATTTTAATGAGGGTAAAATAATAACAACAAGAAATTGAACATCATCAGAATGCTGATTTTATGTTCCATTAGCTATTAAAAGTTAAGCATCTTTTTTCTAACATCGCGGGAATATTGGTGATTTAAAACAAAACTTAAGACAGAATCTTAAAATTTTCTCAGAAAATACTATTTTACTCGGAAATATCACTATTTAACATGCAAATTTTTTCATATCTAGCCACAGATCACTTTTTGGTTAATAGACAAGATTTATCCTCCATAAAATCTTACTGTCTACCAGGGAATAAATCATACAAAATGTGTTGCTGCCTTATTGATGCACTTTTTCTGAGCACTTTTCTTTTCATGAGTCTTCTAGTGGATAAGTGGGAATTTTCTAGTGAGAATGTTCTTTGAGTGTTTAAAGCATGGGTTATAATCTCAGATTATAACTCAAGAAAATCTAAACTGTTCTTGCGACCAGTGTAAAGCCAGTCATCACTTCATTCGAAAGTCTGACCAGAAGCACGAGAATACAATAGATAGGCAATTTCTGGAAAAAATAAAATTAATGTGATTAGGGTGTCTTAAGTCACGTATTCCTAATTTATTCAATTTGGCCTCGAGCTTCATAGTAATCCACTTTAAGCCTTACGCCTGTGCTTTATATCCATACCGATTGATGTTAACTGACTTTATTTTGATAAAAAGCCTTAATTTAAAAAAAAAAACATTTTCTGTATGAATGACGTCACACTCATGTGCATTGAAAGAGCTAATTACATCATTTTTTTCGCGAGGTGGTCGTATCGTTTTAGTGATTATTGATGAATGACAAGAATGACAACATGGCATGGAAGACGAGACAGATAGATTTATATTGAATTGTAAACGAAAATGTTGCACAACGAAATCTGCGGTTAGAAGAAAAAATTAAAATCACAATGAAATGAAGGAAACTTTTTTTTAAGCGTCTCTGAAGGATAAACGGGAAGGAGGCCTTGAATTCAAACCAGGATTTCCTAATTCAATTGAAATTGTTGATTTGCCATTTTATAACTTAAAACTGAAGAATAACGCAATAACATACCATGAATACTTATGTTAATTGAAGTTTACAAGGGTTTTTCATAGTGCCAATTGATGTTATATAAAGTTCTAGGCTTTTTTTCACAGCTTAAGAGCTCCTGACGAAATATGTGCATCATACCAATTCCTTACAAGATCTGAAAAGACCTAGTAAGCTGTCAACGTCACATTGACTGTTCGAAGTGTCTGCTGTGTGAAAAAAGGAATAGGAAGTTTTAGTGAGGATATATGAGGAATATTTAAGTAACATGCCGTGGAAGGGCGTGATAAGAGGTCTCCCAATTTTGTCAAATCTTTTGATCCTGGCAGTGGTCTATTCTATGTGACACGAATTATGTAGAAAGAAGTTTATCAATGATATTCCCACTGAGTCAGGGCCCGCAATCCACGTTTTATGACTCATAATCTTATGAGTTTCTTGAGAGAAATACTTAATCCACCAGACATTATAGATGATAGATGATGTAAGGGTCAGAACTTTGACTTCACATTTTGTTTTATATCCAGCACCTTTCAACTATAAGATTATCTACTGGCTGGTGGATTTCACAAACTCAAGAGCTACACTAAAGGTATGGGTTCTCTTATAGATTGCTCACAACCTAAGAAATTATTTGTTTCAGCAAGATTTTTTTCCAGAAGGGACTACAAAAAAAAAAATCCTTTCTGTGCATGTTTATTTCTTCAGTTTGTTATATCTAAATGAAAGCTAACAACGAGTCTCAACTATATGTCTATGGTAATTCATGAAGCACTTGCTTCAGATTGTTCATTTATTTGTTTTCAATCATATTTTAAAGAAATTATGGCTTTGCTACTCATCTGTTACTATGCAAAACTTTTCTAGGCCGGTTGGTGGCTTAGATGATAGTGTATAGCTTAGAAAGCAGTCTAATTTAGCGCGTAATGCAATTTGACAAGAGACTAGAAAGTGTCACAATAAACCTTTTTTCTAAAATATAGTAGTTTTATTGGATCTCTTTGTGCCCTTTTCAGACGCCAAATGGCATATTTTGATGAAGCGGTGTGTCGTAGATATCGAAGTAATTGCTTGATTTCATATTTGAGTCTCATACTTTTGCATTGTTTTGGTATCGCTTATACGCTCACACAAGATTTATAAATTGTGAGAAAAATATGCATATTTTGCTTAAATTCACTTTATTGTATTCTCATTTGACATTTTGTACAGCATGCTTATGCAGAGATAAATGTACCAAAAGTAGCGCTGGGGTTGTGTGAAATGCGACAAATTTCAGTCATCATTCTTAGCACATTTATGTCAATTGCTTTTGTGAAGCTGGTTAACAGAAATATTTTGAAAAGCAAAAAGTCAACATGGTATTATGTATAGAGACAGTTCAATATTTATGCGTTAGTATGTGACTCCAAAACGTAAGGAATAGGACGTTATCTGGGCTTATTAGGAATTTCAATGGCAAATAAGGAAACTGAGTTTCATTTAAATACTGGACATGAAAATAAAAAAATTAAATGATTACTGTATATTCACTATATAGATACCGTCTTATTCTTCAATGATTCCATTTATGTCCTATTTGCATTTGTAGATGGTGTTAAAAGTTTTAAAACAAGAGAATCCAATATTGAGCTGATAGAATTTAGGAAGCAAAAACACCTTAAATATCTGGAAAAAAATTGACCCGAGTTAAATGTGGCGAAACAGGAAACAGCGAACATTTTTCAAAGTTGCCATTAACAGGGCTCACATTTTACTTGATGATAAGGTTTCAAAGGCTGTATATTTGGAAAAATATTAGTGTGGAACATATTATGAAGCGTAATGGAGCCCTATTTCTCGTTTTCTGTATGTTAAAATTGAGCATGGATTAATTCGAAAAAAAATTATCTGCTAAAAGTAAACAAACATTTGACGCTTTAAACAACAAATAGTTTCAAAGCTACCAAATAAATTATAGTTTTTTCCAAATTATTAAGGGGGGGGCATTGACCCACTCAGTGACCCCACTGCATATCGGTGGGGCCCTAGTTAAGACACATATTTATTTTCCTGTACCTCCCATTTCATACAGTTTTCCAGCTGCCCGTTCTATTCCGAGAATTTGAGCCTAAAAACTGTAACAAATTTTCTCAGGTGATAAAAGATTACTTCCTTGTCCACATAAAGAGTATTCTGATATATTATTACTCATGTACCCGATTTTTCATCTAACCGCAAACTATCAATATAACATATTATTGCGTTACTTTGGAGGAGCAGCTCTATCTCCAGCTCCACTTTCATTCTTTCCTTCATCACAGTTTGGAATTGCCTCTTCATTTTTATTGTTTGGATAGTATTTAGCTATTTACACTGATACAATGAGCGACAGAACCCAAAATGGTCTGTACTTTTCCTATTTCGTGTCTTCTGTCTTTGGGTCCATTGACCATTTGTTTGAATCTGACAGCAATTTTTACTGTTTTTCCCCTAGAGATTTTTTTTACGGGTAGAAGTCTAAAGAAAAACTTCATAGATGTCATAGCGGTTCCATGATATGCTGATGTAATCATTATTCATGTTAGCCCTTGCACCCTTATCAAGAGGGTTATGTGTCTCGCAATTCGAGTTGAATTCATCCAAAAAACGATTCTATATAACAGAAGCGGCCTTATTACCGTCTTATATAAAACCATCGTTTTATTGAGAGTCAAGCCCCAGTTCTTTCCCACATTTCGTTTACAGTGAATTAGGGAAGCTGTGGCTTTCCGTGCCTTTTCAAGACAGTGCGCTTTCCATTAAAGTTGATGATAGATTATGATCCTTAGGTATTTCACCTACTTTTTAAGGGATAATGGGTGATCATACATTTTTAGAGCAAAGAGCTTGCCATTTCCTCTTTTTTTTGTGACTCTTACAACGTCGCTCTTTTCAGATGCTAAGCGTGGCTTAAGAGTTTTTGATCATATTTGGATTTGTCTAGCATGTGCTGTCGCAATTCAAACAGTGTCCTTAGACATTTTCCTCTCAGTAAGGATAGTAGGTCATCCGCATTCGACTGGCTATATCCAGATTGCTTTTTGAATAAGTTCAATAGGCTGTTCATGACCAGGTTCTACATATATAGGGAGATTACCCCCCATCCCCTGCAGGCATCTTTTCTGAACAGTCTTTTTTTTATTCCCTTTAGTTCGAAGACTATCTGTTAGTTCCTGAGCATATGGGAATTCCATTTCTGAACAGGTCTATTTAATCTTGCGTCCTCCATGGCTATCTCAATGGATTCAGAAGCGGCATTATCAAATGCTCGTTGTATGTCAAGGAATATGAAAGCATATTCTTTACATTCCGAGGTTTGCTCTATCCGCCAGAACAATTGGTAAACCGCAGCGTCTGTAGAACCTCCTATCTTAATTCACATTTTCTTTTCGTACATTGTCTTCTTGGTCTCCATATTACTTATCAGAAACCAACGAGTCAATCGTTCCATCACTTTCGACTGCAAAGAGGATAACGTAATCATTCTACAAGACCAAGGTTTGAATAGTCCTCTTTTTCTGGTTTAGGTGTGAAAAACTCCTTGACCTTGAGCCAATTACGGGGTACTAGCCCACAGCGAGGCTTCTATTAACAATACCAATATACTCGGTTTTGTATATTCTCCCATCCTTTCTAGATCAGTATAGGGTGTCTCATATCAGCTCCAGGGGCTCTATAAGTTTGATAATCGTCCACAGCTTTTTTGACCCAGTCCTCCCTTAGAATTAAGGACGCTAGCTCCTCTCCCATATTTGGTTTTATAAAACAAGCTGGCATGGGAACATTTTGCTCAGGGTC
Source organism: Artemia sp. Kazakhstan ARC1039 (assembly GCA_029168905.1). NCBI lineage: Eukaryota > Metazoa > Arthropoda > Branchiopoda > Anostraca > Artemiidae > Artemia > Artemia sp. Kazakhstan ARC1039. The sequence continues at coordinate 26,524 of JAQQPU010003237.1, read as the reverse complement.
CTTTACATGTATTTCGAGCGTGCGGTTCAGGGTTTTCTTCCAGTCCCGCTGTGAGAGCAGAATCTTCTCTTGCCACACTTCCCAAGTGTATCCGGTGATATTTCTTTAATCTTTACTAAACAGTTACTAGCTTTATCTGACTCTATACTTTCACAGAAAGCCCTCCATGAGGTTCTCTTTCATCTCCTTATTACTTTTTTTCAGGAGTTTTATACCTTCCGAGTAAGCATCCCAGTCTTCAAGATTATTTGATTGGCCAGCTGATCATAGCAGCCGTCAGGTCAGTTTTCTTCTTTGACTTAATTCCGGAGTTCAACAGTTATTAGCTTGACAACCCTCTTCGACAAGTGTTAGAGGGGTTGCTTGTTTAAATGCACTGTTCCTGCTTTATGTGAGTCTTTCTGCCTCCTGGTCTAGATCCTCTTCGGTTATTCTTGGCTTGGTAGGCAGATTGGCAAGTAGGTCTTTTCTTCCTTGACGTCAATCTTGGTCACTTCAATTTTTCCTTTAGTAAGGAAACAATTGCAGGCCACTAACAGCCTGATCAGTTTCTCTGCTGACCCGACATGCAGATTCTCAATAGTGAAATTTTTTTTCGGAGGTGGGTCTCCGGGGCGAGAGAAACATAAACCCTGTTTCAACCCGTTCACCATCCTTAATCCACGATTCCCTACCCTCATCCTGGCATCTCACTTTTATAATTCCCCCCCCCCCAATCTCAAACATCCTCTGGGGTCGTATTTTAAGACATGTTGGCGCTATCTCTCTTCTTACCTTTCGGTTGAGGTGTATGTCCACACTCCAATTCAGACCTCTCCCTTGAGACGTCCTGTTATGGGGAGATGTGTCCTGCAGATCATTCTCTCCCAGCCCTCTGGCTTCCCTTCTCTCTCTCCGGCTCCTTTACTTTTATTTTTGTGTTTATTTTAATGTTGTAACAAGTTCAAAAGAAAATATTTGTAATGCAATTCGTTTTTAGTAAAGCGCCAATTACACAGCAGTTTTTAGACTTTTACAGTTAGGGAAAGAGGCAGTACCCTAACTCTTTTTTGCAGCGAATTTTGTTCGTTTTAAGCTTGATTTGCATATTCAATTAAAGTTTTACTCGTTTTAAGATTTCCTTATTCATGTGTAATA
>JAQQPU010003236.1:38745-60588 GCA_029168905.1 Artemia sp. Kazakhstan ARC1039 | reverse complement strand
ATATATATATATATATATATAGGCTAACTATGAAAGCTTGAGAAACAGTATCTGAAGAGGGAGGATTGAAAAGCAGATAAAAGACTACCCCAGAATGTCGGCAAGGCCAACCGGTATAAAACCATGTAAAGTATATAAACAGACGATATTTTAAAGTAGTTTTATTTGAACAAGTTTAATAGCAAATTTCTTAATTTGGTCCGAAGTTGTCACAAAAAGATTAATTGGAAACTTGAGAATATTTTCTCATGAGAATTGCATTTTTTGCTTAAAATTCAACAACTGTTGCAAAAGAAATTGTAGCTGTCTGAACCTTGAGTAACATGCGCACTTTCAGTTAAAATTAATTTATCATACCTCTGTTTTAAAGGAGTTATATGCATAATTTAGGACGCTCGATCCTGATGGAGCTGCAAGGAATATGTCGCCCACAGACGCTTAATTGGACCTTTCAATTGTCTTGATTAAAAACGTAACCATGAAGGTTTGACCTGGTGCCAGTCAAGCCCGCACGCTCCTTGGGGCGGGAAAGGATGCCTCACTATCTCCGTTCCGTGTTGGCCGACCAAGAGGAAGCTATAGCTTTTAATTTGGGAATGAATGATCCCTCCTCCTCTAAAATTTGTAGGACCCCTGTTCTATATGATAGTGCACGAAAAAAAAGTATTTGGCCGATATACCGTTCTTTCAGTGGCGTCAATTAATGAAAATTAAGGGAGTGGGAATGTATTTTTTTTTTAATCTGGGGGATGACAATTATGCTCTTTCTTCGATGTTTTCAATGAAAACCCAAAAAAGACGTTTTACAATGAAAATACCCAAGGAAAAGGTATTTTTCAAAATCTAGGAGGGCAAAAATCTAGGGGGCACATGCCCCCCCCCTCTCCCGAATGTTGCCAGTGCACTCTTTGCTTAGTCAACGCTTTTGCTTTGACTTAAAATCATATTTTGGTTATACGGAAAAAGAACAAACGTACAGCCTAAACAGATTGACAGCTTCTAAAAACGCAAAATGTTTTATTCATAGCATACAACTGTATAGTGAATTCAAAGAGCAAAAAGGGCTGTAGACATTTAGGGACATTTTTTGTCTAAACTATCGAAGTTTTGTAAGAATTAATTTTGTAAGAATGCAATTTTTGTTCTTTTAAAAAGGGCGCTAGACTTTTAATTTCCGTTCGAATAAGCCCCCTTGCGATATTCTAGGACCACTGGATCGATAAGATCATCCCTAAAAAAAAAACTCTTCTGGCGAAAAATACAAAATTCCACATTTTTGCAGATAGGAGCTTAAAACCTCTACAGTAGGGTTTTCTGATACGCTGAATCTGATGGTGTAAGTTTCATAAAGATTCTATCACTTTTGGGGGTGTTTCCCCCTTTATTTGGAAATAATGCAAATTGTTTCAGGCTCGTAACTTTATGAAACTTATATATTTGAAATTAACATACAAATCCAATTCTTCTGATGTATCTAATGGTATCAAAATTCCGTTTTTTAGAGTTTCGGTTACTATTGAGTCGGGTCGCTCCTTTCTTGCAGTTCGTTACCACGAACACGAACTGTTTGATTTTAAACTTCGCTGCCCCAAGGGAACATTTTTTTATTACACTGAAGATATTTCGGAAAGAAAATAGTTCATTTACCCTCAGTCATGAAATCGGAAGCATGCACATTCTGAACTTTCTTAGCCCCCAAATATTAACAAAAAGAGTTTAAAGTCAAGAAATCAGAGAAAATAAAAACAGCTAATGTTTCTCCTTCCGTTAATGAATATTATGGATCTCACTTGAAGCGCAGACAATAAAATTGGAAAGAAAATAGCTGATTTTCAAGGCTGCATCAAGGGAGGGTTGGGGGGTATGAGTCCCCTCTCCTGATTTTTTTCGTAAAAATTTACTAAAAATACATATAAACATACTTTTGATGCGTTTTTAAGATTTTAGTTGTAAACCTCACCCCCCCCCCCCCTAGAACAAGATCTTGGATGTACTATTGCTGATCTTATTGTGTGTTCAGTTCCTGTAAAAAAAAAAAAACTATTCACCTCAAGCTGGAATAAAATAAAGTAATTGTATTCCAAATGTTCTAAATCAATATCCATAAATTGATAAACAAAATATTACAAAAAAAAAAAAACTATCACAAAAATTCAAAACTTTTCTACCCCATGCCTTAAATCGAATGTCAAATACAAGCACTGAACTTTCAGAAGAACAGGAATATTCTCAAGGGGATAAAAGGGGAGAAAGGTAGTCCTTCTGTTAATGACTGAGCAAAAAAAGTTGATCCTTCTCATTTGTGGCGCTAAATAGACTACAGGTGGGTAGATTACTAATCTTGTTACCCTTTCAAGAGCTGTCATAGAAAAAAAACTTTAAGCTCTTCAGCCCCCGTCGGAAATAGGAAGTCGGAAGTAAGCAAATTCTGAATGTTCTCTTGCCTGATGTGACTGTAATCAAGCAGCGGTTGCTTCAGCGTCCGTTGACAGACGTCTGGCGCAGGTGAGTTGGGTAAATTACTAATGTATGAATGATGCGGGACAAAAGCCCGCACGCGACGCGTTCTTTCATTTTTCCTGTTTGAAGCACGTGGGTTTGAATTAGATTAAATCAGGAGTTCAACGGATGAGAAAATTCTTGCTTTACCTGGGAAAAAGTGGTCTTCTTTGCCAGGGGTATCTAGCTTAATCTCTTAGAGTGTCTACCTTTGTTTGCAAAATACCGAGGATTGAGAATGCGACGGTTTTGCGTAAAAAAATCAAATAAAACACAAATTCAAAAATCACCAAATATAGATTATATTCAACTAATCATAGACACAAACCTGCACATTATTTTGAAGATGTTAATTTCTTTGGTAAAGTTCTAGACACAATACTTTTTGCTATCTTGGAAAGTGGTTAGGTTAGGAAAATGAAATTTCCAGGGATGGATCTACCAACTTAAGTATGTCATGGGAAGGTATTTTGAAGTACCTACCTCCACTTATTCTCCCTCTAAAGGGCACCTTTGACAACCCTTAAAAATCTTTGTTTAATAGAAGTGAAACCTTAAAAAATAGATCTTCTGCTCAAATGAAGTATAATAAAAGCATCTTCATAAAAGACCAGGAAGTCCAAATGTGGACCCAGGCAGTTAAAACATCTGAAACATTGAAGTTTTATTCCCATGTAAAAAAGATATTTGGATTCGAATATTATTTTAAACTAGGATTACCGGGGGAGACATTGAGGACTTGGTTTCGGATCCGAGCGAATTGCCTGCCACTAAAAAATAGAAAAAAAGTATTTGAAAGAAATATGGTGGCCCCAGATGCAAATGCGGATTACTCTTGCCCCAGATGTAACCTAGGTATTGAGGATGTCGCCCATATTCTCACCAAGTGCCAGCAACTTTCTCTATTAAGGGAAAAGTATTTTGAGGGTGGTAAGTTTGAGTTCCCGGGAATCCTGAAAACGACTGTAAAAAGGTCAATCAGGCAGTTATGTAAATTTGTAAATGAAGCGTTGACATCAATGAGTGAAACTTGATATTTATGTTATTTTTCTTGTGGAGTGTGATTAAGAATACTGTTCTGTATGGCCTGTTTTTTGGCTTATAATAAAAAAAAATTATTATAATTATTATTAAAAGCATCTTCATATTCATAACTTTGCTCAATCTTAATTTATGAAGGTTCAAAGATCTGTAAATATGTTTCCTAAATTTAGAAAAAAAAACCCATTGATATGGCTTGAAGCAGCGGCGGATCCAGGATTTTCTTTAGGGGGAGCGTAAAATAGGTTGATCCGAAAAATTTTTTAGGAGGGGGGCGTAAAATAGGTTAATCCGACAAACTCACGTTAGAAGCAAGTTTAATTAACGCAAACTTGAGTTAATTAAGTAAATTACACTACTTTGGACTACATTAGGGGGGGCGCCCCCTGGATCCGCCACTGGCTTGAAGTTCTGCTCAAATAACGGGAAGTGCATTTTTCAAACCAAAACTAGAGAAAAAGAAATTGCAAGCTGAAAATTCAGGTACAATGTTGTTTTTGTCAAAATTCCAATAGGTAATAGACCTGTCAAGTAGGCACATTTCTAAGACATCGAAATCAGAAAAGGGTTAATATAGTGGCTTGGTAATGCCTTCCCTAGTATTTTTTGGTCCGGGATTCATTCCTGAAAGTTTTGTTTTCCAAACCTAACTACTTTCCAAGATATCGAAAAGTAGTTTGTCTAGAATTTTACCATTTTTTTTTCAAAGAATTTTGATATTGACCAAACAAATTAGCGATTGTTCACTATTGTTGTGATTTCTTTGTTTTAGCGAAACTATTTTTTTTAGCGAAAATACTGGCTAAAGCTCGTCCAACCCATCAAGTGTAAAATTTCGGCTTGGCCTTCTCCCAAGAAAACTCCAAATATGTTTGGGATTATAATCAAATCCGAGTGTAACCTAGGACATCCAATCTGGTTACTTTTGAGAGGCTGACTTTTGGCTCTTTGAGCTATGTTTTTGGTTTGGTTTGGGTTTTGTTTTGGTTTAGTTTTTGGCTTGGGCTCGTACAGCACATGTTATCAAACTCAGCACTATCATCGTATAAAAGAAACCGTGCAATGCACTTCAATTTGATTTAAAAAAATATGTCAATGGCATATACAGTTATTTTTATTCCTTAATTGGGAAGTATTCACAGTAAAAGTAACGATTTCTTGGAAAAAACACATCCTATTTTTTTGGTAATAAAATTAAGCAAGTCAGGTGCAATGCTATTCTATAGATATTGGAAACAAATAAAATCTGCGGTAATCAGCTTTTCTAGAATTTTGTTTAATATACTGTTAGTCCGTAGCAGAGTAATGAAAAGGCTACAAATGCTTATATTTATTGTAGCTACTGAAATTGTATCAAATAATTTGCTGAAAATTGCTGACTTCAAATAAGTTTCATTTAAGAAGTCATGCAAACGACCATGTAAAGCATAGTAGGTTTTGAGCATCAGACCTTCTAGATGTTGAGAATAAGCCCCAATGCCATTTCACATATTGTTCTTCAGTTCGGTAACAATTTTTAAGGTTTAAGACGGGGCAAGTTTATATAATTTCATGGCTGTGGGTAAAGAAGTGGTCAAGCAATAAAAATCCATTTAAAAGTTTAAATTTTCAAATGTGTCCTCCTTCCCTTTGAGAAACCTCCGTAGAAATAGGCTTAAAATCCCACCCAGGATTGCCACCCCTGGTGACAGGATTGCCACCATCTTTATTTCTAGTGATTTTTTATATTGCCTGAACCAAAAAATCACAAAATTTTCCCGTAAATCACTAGATTATTGAAGAAAATCACTAAATCAACCACAAAATTACTAAACCTAGTGATTTTTGTGTCACCAGGTGGCAACCCTGTTCCCATCATACTTGGGGCTGTAAATTTCTAAAATTTGATGATGCATATGAATGCCCGAACGAAATCTGCAAAAAAAAAACTGAGACAATCATGAGAGCCCTCTCAATCGGTTAGCCTCGTCTGACCCATCAAGAGCTATTTAGGAAGACTATTCTGGGTATATGGTTTCAGTACTAAATTTTAATTTTTAAATTTTTCTTCAATAACTTCTAGATTTTTGTTCTTCTATTTCTTTCGATTTGGTCACTTTTGATGGTTTTACATTATAGCAGGTAGTAGGGAAGATGGGGTGACAGGGAGGAAAGGTGGTGGGGTGACAGGGAGGAAAGGAGGTGGGGTGGCAGGGTATTATCGGTGTGATATGGATGTGATATTGCCAAAAGAGTATGGTTTGTTGTTTTGTTCTTTGTTTTTTCATTATTTTTCCTCATCATTATTTTTACTTATTATTGCATAAGAGTCGAAGAAAATGGCTAGTATCTTATGCGACATGCTAGCAACAACGTCAGTTTTTTATAAGTAAATGGTAGCGAAGTATACTTTATTTACATACATAAAGTATCACTGTCGCCTTGACAGTGGAAGGCTGAAAGACAGTTTCAGGTTAGCAACAACTGAATCGCTAGCCCAACATTTGAATGATCGTATTGCGATAATTTAATTGTGACTTTTTCAGAGTTTCCTTGCATTATTGTACTTCATAGATACTCATTTATCAGTTTGTATATTAATTATTTATTTTTATTTAAGAGAGATACTTTATTTACCGTCATTGGGTGGTATTACCACGAAATATTCCCATTAATATGTAAATAGCCTTTTTACACTTTCCCTGACAACCAAGTAAGGGACTTAAACATAAAAGTCCCTTGTTAATTTTACGTAAAGCACGCTTTCAACTAAAAACATAAACCTCAAGTTCTTGCTTCCATTTCTATCCAGAACCGTAAACGAGGTTTGAGTATTCAATAATTAATTTGATTGTTTTCAGTGTTAATTCCATTACATTCTTGGCCAAGCGTTGATTTAAGACACGATGTTGCCTTCAATATTTGAATTACCTTCATTCTTGATGTGTGTGTGTATAGGGGTTGGGCTGGCTGAAGGCTCAATAAGTATGTTTTTTTAGATAATATATTGTAGAACAACATGTTTGGAAATGCGTTGCATCTCAGAGTGGGAGCCTTATTGAAAATTATAGCTAAATGTTATACTTTATGATACTTTTCTGATACTTTTGCGAAGTTAATTCCATTACATTCTTGGCCAAGGGTTGATTTAAGACCCGATGTTACTTTCAATATTTGAGCGGGGGGAACTGCTAATTTACTTTTTAAAGGTCAGTTTAAATTAGGGAAAACAGTATATTCTCTGTTATTTTCATTGATTGCAAATACCGAGATATTAAAATTGTTATGCGAGTAAGTAAAAGTAGCCGATTCTTGGTAAATGGGAAACAACATTTTATGAATATTAAAAAAGGAAAAGATAGAGATACCCTATGTGTGTTGGCTATATATTTTTGACAAGATATTGGAAGTTTGTTAAGGTTGTAGTAGTTGATGTGGTTTAAAAAGCAGGATCTGAATCCTATAAATAGGCTAGTTACCGCCAAAAATTTTAAAGACAGCAAGCGCACACGTTAAGCAGGCAACCCTAAAATTTCCAAGAGAAAATATGTTTTCAATATAGTTTCTCCAAAGTAGCTTATCGTATAATAGGCCTACAAACTCCATTTTATGTTGGTCTTGCAGCATTTGAGATCTATCAAAGTATTTGGCTTTATAAGTAGGCGTAACTGCACTCAGGGAGGATATAGGTGGGGTAGTTTTCTCCCTCTTGAGACATTTACGAAGTAAACCCTTAGAAAATTAAAAATGGTGACATGGCAAATGCATTTTGTTTCGTATTATGACCACTTCCCCAGGAGTAATCCTTTGACCTTCCCTGTTAACCCTCAAATCCTATACGTCTATACTAGAAAGATTGCCACTTTTCTTACTGAAAATAGGCATAAACGATTCCCAAAAATATTTTTCAAAGGCTAGGGGTGAGGCCAAGCCAAACAAATTTCTTAAGGCTTAGCCAGGAAAATTATTTCATTGCCAGAAAAGGAATATCGTTCTTCAAACAGTAAAAAAAAATGTCAGTTGCTTTCTCTGATTAGGGAGGGATATGAAGAGCCCTACCCTACCTTGTGGGCACCCTTGCTGCTGTTTCAACCATGAAGTAAAAATCCAAAAAATTGTGCAACTTTGCCTCAGAAATGCCAAAGAGTCCACAAACCATATTTATAAATAGGAAAATCCCTCCTCACTGGGAAAATTTAAGAAAATATCTATAGATTTATCAACAAAAGAACCAGGGTATCCTACCATTAAAAACATATCTATCAAGCAATTAGCTTAAAGAACACAGGGGCAGTAATTCACAGAAATTTAAGAGAGTGGGGAGGGGCTAAGACTTTTCTTCAACTTTTTAATAAAGATGCTAAAAGGGTATTTTTCAAGATCTAGGGGAGGGAAATTTTTTTTTCATGAAAATACCAAAAACTATTTCCCTAAACCTAGAGCCTTTTTCCATGAAAATGATGTAAAATGTGTCTCTCAAAATCCCAATCGGCAGCCGTGATAGAATTACAGCTACATGTTATATCCTGAATCCATGCAGTAGATGGCCATACTAAAATGTTGATCGCCAAGGGTTGCGGCATCTTGAAGGCTTAGGGAGGGGGGAGTTAAAGGGCCCTCGCTTACTATGAAATCTTGGGATAATTACTGCGTTTCCAGTAAATTCTTAAATTTTGATGATTTTTTGTTTGAAATTGTACTACCTAAAGATACATTTCTGCACCATATGTATGAGTACGATGGATTACTAAATCCATCCAATGAGAATAAAATTTGTCGAGATACCTCTTTTTTGCTTGGTTCAACGGTATACAGGTTTCATAGACCTAACTAAAACAGTTTTAGCGTCCACTAAATGGGCTTTTAGTTTCAACTTACCCTGGAGATAACTCAAAGCCCCGTGATTATATCCGTTCTATGCTTTGCTATTCACTAAGATAGTTACGCCTGGAAATTCCTCATCTAAATTAACTTGCGCTCTCCCGAGAACTTTCTCAACAAATTCAGACAGATGTTGACAACTAGCCAATCACAAACAAGAAAAGTGTCCCGTGGGCGGCGACAAAATATCCTGGAGAATTGGAGATGAAAATTAGAGGAAATATTTATCTATGGAGGAGACTTTCATTACTTTAAAATGACTTAAGAATTCGTGATCTTCGTGATGGTGCCCCGTTCATATGAATTCAACAACTTTTCTAGTTTATTAATGGGAAATATGACTGGTAAATAAATATTATATCGTCAAGGTAAGAGTAATAAATGTTAAAAATAGTGGCGTAAATTCAAGACTATTTTTTTTGGGGGGGGGGGAGGCTAATAATACATTTCATCAAAATCTAAAGCGGGGCAATTTTTGGTTTTTCAGTTGTTTCAATGAAAACGCTGAAAAAAAGGCATTTTTCATTGAAAATAAAAACAAATCAAGATATATGGGGAGGGTCAAAAATTCTAAGGGGAAAATGCCCCCACCCTAAATTGATACCTTTTTTCAGGTAACCAAGGCTATATCCACGGGAAAGGATTATGGGGTTTGACCCCTCCTCTTGCACCCCAAATTTTGTTCTATTCGTAAAAACGTACAAAAAATGTATTTAAACCACTTTTTAATGCGTTCTATAATTTTTTTTTTATTTGTAAGCCTCCCCCCTCTCCCCGAACTAAAATCATAGATGCGGCCTTGCAAGTAATTAAATAAAAAAAACAAGTTTTTTAACTGTAAGTAAGGAGCGACATTAAAACTTAAAACGAACAGAAATTATTCCGTATATGAAAGGGGCTATTCCCTGCTCAACATTTCACTCTTTACGCTAAAGTTTGACTCTTTCTCACAACCCTGCTTTATAAAACAATAAAAAACTTTAACGTAAAGAGCGGGGCGTTGAGCAAAGAACAGCCCCTTTCATATACGGAATAATTTCTGTTCGTTTAAGTTTTAGTGTCGCTCCTTACGTTCAGTTAAAAAACTTGTTTTTTTATTTAATTTCTGAACATTTTTGAATTAATGCAGGTTTTGAATTTGGTTCACAGTACATGAATAATTAGAACGAAATTTGCATATTAATTTTACTTTTTTTAAACTAATAATAACCAACTCCTGATCCTGAATCAAAAAGGCTGTTTAATTAGAATAATAACCTCTTTTAAAGGTTAAAAAAGAAACTTTAACGTAAGAGCGAGCTATTGGGGAGAGGCAGCCCATCTCATATACGTAATATTTTCTGTTCCTGTTAAGTTTTAACGTTGCTTCTCACTTTCAATTGAAAAAAAAACGTTTTTTTAATTACTGATCGTTTTTTAAATAATATACGGAATCCAGATCCCCCTCTATGGAAAATTCCCTTCCCTCACGAGAAATTATCTCCACGGAAAGATTCTCCCGCGTAACTTCTCCAACAGTATAAAGAGTAATAAATGTTAAAATAGTGGCGTAAATTCAAGACTATTTATTTTTTTTGGGGGGGGGGGGGATAATAATACATTTCATCAAAATCTAAAGCAGGGCAATTTTTTGTTTTTCAGTTGTTTCAATGAAAACGCTGAAAAAAGGCACTTTTCATTGAAAATAAAAACAAATCAAAATATATGGGGAGGGTCAAAAATTCTATGGGGCAAATGCCCCCATCCTCAATTGATACCTTTTTTCAGGTAACCAAGGCTATATCCACGGGAAAGGATTATGGGGTTTGACCCCTCCTCTTGCTCCCCAAATTTTGTTCTACTCGTAAAAACGTACAACAAATGTATTTAAACCACTTTTTAATGCGTTCTATAATTTTTTTTTTATTTGTAAGCCTCCCCCCTCTCCCCGAACTAAAATCCTAGATGCGGCCTTGCAGGTAATTAAATAGAAAAACAAGTTTTTTAACTCAAAGTAAGGAGCGACATTAAAACTTAAAACGAACAGAAATTATTCCGTATATGAAAGGGGCTATTCCCTGCTCAACATTTCACTCTTTACGCTAAAGTTTGACTCTTTCTCACAACCCTGCTTTATAAAACAATAAAAAACTTTAACGTAAAGAGCGGGGCGTTGAGCAAAGAACAGACCCTTTCATATACGGAATAATTTCTGTTCGTTTAAGTTTTAGTGTCGCTCCTTACTTTCAGTTAAAAAACTTTTTTTTATTTAATTTCTGAACGTTTTTGAATTAATGCAGGTTTTGAATTTGGTTCACAGTACATGAATAATTAGAACGAAATTTGCATATTAATTTTACTTTTTTAAAACTAATAATAACCAATTCCTGATCCTGAATCAAAAAGGCTGTTTAATCAGAATAATAACCTCTTTTAAAGGTTAAAAAAGAAACTTTAGCGTAAGAGCGAGCTATTGAGGAGAGGCAACCCATCTCATATACGTAATATTTTCCGTTCCTGTTAAGTTTTAACGTTGCTTCTCACTTTCAATTGAAAAAAAACTTGTTTTTTAAATTACTAATCGTTTTTTTAAATAATGTACGGAATCCAGATCCCCCTCTATTGAAAATTCCTTCCCTCACGAGAAATTTTCTCCATGGAAAGATTCTCCCGCGCAACTTAAATTAGCAATATTTGCGGAACTAATTTTGTAAGGCATAGTAACAAAACGGCCAAAGAGGTCGAAACTGTTTTTATGAAAATGAAAGTCACAAGTTGAGCAATTCCCAAATCACTGAAATGAATGAAAGAAAAAATCTTTCAAAGATATACATCATAATTTATGTTCGTTTAAGTTTTAATGTTATTCCTTACTTTCAGTTAGAAAAAACTTGTTTTTTTTTTATTTAATAACAACCACAAGACGAAGATATGTAATATCTTTGGTTTATTATCACATAAAAGTTATAGTTATGAAGCTTCTTAAGGTAAAATTAAATGCTAAGATTGGCCGGAAAATAACACAAAAAAATTATTACTTATATCGACTGTTATTTAACAAAATTCGAACTTTAGCGTAATAAGCGAGGTATTGACGAGGGGGCGAAATTCCTTATATAGGTAATATGCGGAGTTCATCCCCTCGTCAATACCTCGCTCTTTACGCTAAAGTTCAAATTTTGTTCCAATTCTTTAAAAATGACCCTGAATCACAAAGGGCGTTTAATCAGAATAAATAGCTCATTTGAAATTATTAAAAATATTTTATCGTAAAGAGCGAGGTATTGAGGAGGGGACAAACCCCTCATATACGTAATAGTTCCTGTTCGTTTTAAGTTTTAATGTTACTCCTTACTTTCAGTTGAAAAAACTTGTTTTTTATTTAATTCCTGATTGTTTTTTAAATAATGCTGGGAAACCCAGCATCCCCTTCATGGAAATTCTCTTCCTCCGTGAAAAATTATTCCATGGAAAGATCCTCCCACGTAACCCAATCCCCCCCACCCAGAAAAAATCCTCCCCTGAAAAAGTCTGCATACTTACCAATAACCAATACTATATAAACAATGGGCAAAGTTCATAACTTTCAGCCCTCCCCTTGGGACTGTTGGGGATTAAGTCGTCCTCAAAGCACAGTTATTAGATGTTTCAACTTTGCTGAACAAAATGGTTATCTCAAAATTTTGATCTGGTGATTTTGGGAAAAAATGAGCATGGGAGGGGGTCTAGTTGCCCACCAATTTTTTGGTCACTTAAAAAGGGCACTAGAACTTTTAATTTCCGTTCGAATGAGCCCTCTCACGAAATTCTAGGACCACTGGGTCGATACGATGAGCCCTGGGGAAAGAAAACAAACAAATAAAAAAACAAATAAACAGGCATCTGTGAGCTTTCTTCTGGTAAAAAATACAAAATTCCACATTTGTTCAGATAAGAGCTTGAAACCTCTACAGTGGGGTTCTCTGATATTCTGAATCTGATGGTGTGATTTTCATTAGGATTCTATGAGTTTTAGAGGATGTTTCCCCTTTCTTCGAAAATCAGGCAAATTTCCTCAGTCTCGTAACTTTTGATGGGCTGGACTAAACTTGATGAAACTTATATATTTAAAATTACCATAAGAATCTTCTTCTTTTGGTGTATCTATGTGTATCAAAATTCCTTTTTTTAGAGTTTTGGTTACTATTGAGCCGGGTCGCTCCTTATTTACAGTTCATTACCACGAACTGTTAGACTTAAGTTCTGTACAGAATATTTAAGCAAATGAATCTACCCACGATCCACAGTATAAAGATATAGCAGTAAGTTTTCGGTGCGAACAAACAGCCCCTCCCACTTATTCTTGCATTAGCGTGTACAAACAGCTCCTCTCATTTGATCTGCCATCAGCGGTCCAATTACCCTGGAACATGTATTTTGGCAGAAACTTTCTCAAAATGCCTTTGAAACCAACTTGAGACTTCGAAACCTACTTTTAATTCCTAAAAACGTCTAATAATAGACGTTTCTAATAATTGCACTACTAATTATCGATTTTCATATATGTATTGGAATAAATTAATTGAAAATTAGTTTCTTCAAAATTTTGACGTGTTCCAACGTTGAAGCCAAGTTTCGCGTTCAAGAGAAATCTGACTTGTCTACCCGTGAAAAGATCTAATGTCGCTTATGTTTCTACGTTCTCTGGAGCACTCGCACCTCGGTCCGGGTTTTTATAATGGGTGAGATAGGGGCAGATCATACTGCCTATAATTTATATACTGTGCCACCATCCAATATTCCAATCAAGACTGTTTGGGCTCAAAGTAGCAAAATTATAGGATCAGGGTTGAAATCAACAGTTGAAATTAGACTCCAAATGCGAGTTTCTTCGTCGTGGTTTTACCTACTTCAATAGTTTTTTTTTCTTTTTAGCAATACCGACACCAATAAGAACAGTACGTTTTTGTAATAACTTAGGGTGTTGAAAGCAAAGAGCTCTAGGTAAAAACTATACAGACCCACTCAAGGTGGGCGTAATTTGCTATGAGCAAGTGGGGGGGCATCTACCCCTCCCAAAACTCGCCCCCCCCCTAGAACCAAGTTTGCCAACACCCTCCATACCAAGAGGACAACTAGCTTCTTCGAAAATCTTGTCAAAACTGGGATAAGCCTGCATAATTAAAGCATCAACAGAAACGGATCAGTTTTCTTTAGTATATATTTATATTTACCTTTATATTACTATAAAGTATCTTTATAGTACTTTTATAGTACTATATAGTACCTTTATGGTACTAAATTACTCATTTTTAGTTTTTACCGCCATGTTCACTTGATTTGGGGAAATTGGCTCCAAATTTCCCCCCCCCCACCCCGCCAGGATTTTGACGAAATTACGCCACTGCCTCTCAGGCCGTTTTGTTTTTTATTTGATAAAATAGACGAGGTGTTTCTCAAACTTCTATTACTGCAAATACCCCTTAATTCTCAATGTATTTCGTAGCAACTTCCACTAATTATCAAATAGCTAATATTTATTAACTATTTTGAAGATTCCCCCCCCAAGATATTGGAAGGGATCCAGTATATAATAACCCATCAATCCACGACCCTTATATCTCAGTATGAAGAAGAGAACCGACAAAATTTTTCATATGGGAGGGGGAACGATACATAAGACTATGCTTTCATTAGAGACCTAGTAAAAAAAAATTCCTACCATTAACGTGCTACATATTTTATAACAATTTCAAATTGATTTAATATTTGCTGAATATTTCACGCTGTTTTTTCTTCCTGGGGGAAGCCTACCGCCCCACCCTGTGAACACCATATAAATTTAATGTTTAGTCTGAAGAAGCGGTAAGTTATCCAAGTTAGTTATTGTTTAAATCTAAGGTATATTATTGGGAAAAGGAAGAATGTTTGATCCTAGGTGTCCATAATGGCTTAAGGTATTAAAAATTGCAATTCTGGCCTCTTTTGTGCCCGGGGCAAAATATTGATTAGTGCCCCCTCGTCTCCCAAAAATTTACCGGCAAAATTTTAACCAAGTTTTCATTTATTAACGAAAATTGTTAATTCGTTTAAATCTGAATTTTCTTACTTTATTTGGGAAAAGATGCTGAAAAATGAAAATTTCATATTTAATTTTTCTTTTAATTACGGTGAACTGCGCCCTCTAATTTATTTTATTAAAAATAACAGGTGAAACTTTCAGGAAATATCAAGGGGAATGATGAACAAAATCAAAACAAACTACATGCATGATGGTTGTCAAAAGAGCGTATCGGCAATATATAAGGAACGGTTGAGGGTATTTAGTTGAAACTTTCAGAATATGTAGAAATTTTCAGGGCATGGGCTATCAGAAGGCAACCAGCCCCCTCGCTTTTTTAGATCCCCTTTTGACCATGAGGGAATTTTTTTTAAATTATTTTCTTCAATATAGTGAAAAGGTCTAACAGATATGCCTCCGGGGATGCCATGCCCCCCCACAACCTCCAGGGCAAGGAGCATAAATTATACTATTTACTTATCGTTTACATAGAGGATTTATCATTAGAAAAGGGGTAATATTTGATCCTGGGTGTGGCCAAAAAAGCTAAGGGCATTAAGGTGAAATTTCAGGGAATATTGAGCGTGATGTTAAACTAAATCAAAAGGCACTACGCGTTTCCCAGCTATCAATAGGGTGCATCTGTAATGTCTTAAGAACAGCTAAGGGTACTAACTTGAAACTTCAGGGCCACTGCTACTGCTACTACTGCGGTTTTAAATGCAACTAATTGCGATGTGACTTCTTACGACTTTGGCAAATTGTGACTCTAACTGTGACTACATATGACTGCGACTGCTTCTGCTTGTGATTAGTTTCAGGTAATATTGAGGCGGATACAGAACAAAACCAAAACACACTATGTGCATACTGGTTGTCAAAAAGGTGCATCAGCAATATCTCAGGAAGAGCCGAGGGTATTAAACTTGACATTTTCAGGGTATGTTGAAGGGGATGTTGAAAAGTGCTTGGAAGGCAAAGGAACCCCTTGTTCTTTTTTTATACCCCCGTCAATACCGATCAAAATTCTGAAGTTTATCTTTATTCAAAATGGTCAGAAGGTCAAATAATTTTGCCCCCGGGGATCCAACGTCCCCCACGGCCCCCGGGGGAAAGGGTTGTAAGTTATGCACCTTGCCCATTGTTTGCATACAGGATTTATCTTTGGTAAAAGAGGGAACGTTTTATCCTGGGTGTGTCCGAAAAAGCTAAAGGCATTAAGGTGAAACTCTTGGGCATGTTGAGGGGGATGTTACACTAAATTAAAAGATTCTACGTGCATCCAGGTTATCAAAAGGCATATCTGCAATATCTTAAGTAAGGCCAAGGGTATTAACTTAAAACTATTAGGGCCACCAGTTTTGTAACTACTATCAGTACGACTACTTGTGGCTGTAACTACTTGCGACTGCGACTGTTATTAGCTGCGACTACTTGTGTCGGTGAACACGACTAAGGCCACGTGTGCTTGCGACTGTGACTACTTGCGACTGAGACACCGTGACTACCTGTGACTAAATAAGACTAAAATATATGTGATTGCGACAACTTATAACCGCGACTGCTACTATTTGTGACTGTGACTATCACCTGCAACTGCGGCTGCTTGCAATTGCGACTAAAACTACTTGCGGCAGCTAGTGTGATAACTTGCGACTGCCAATGCGACAACTCGGTGACTGCAACTACTACTACTTGCAGCTGTGACTACTACATCTAACACTGCTATTACTGTTGCGATTCTGAGAATGACTGCATTGCCGGATTTAAAGCTTTGACGCTCCTATGCCCATGGGTTTTTGCCGCTCCGTTTTAGCAAGATTTTCGTAAAAATACCCGAAAATTCGGGGATAGAGGAAGCACGGAACAGAAAGCGACTGATGATCCAAAACTAATGAAAGAGAGAGGTGATACTGGAGTCTCAGCTGCCAATCTTGGGAGAAATCTGAAAGCTTATAAGTGGCCAAAGGTTTTCTTTGTTGTTCTGAAATAACTTTTCTGTGAATAGGCTGCATTGCAGCGGGGTGCATCTGGTACTTCGACGATAAATAACATTGGTCCAATTTTTGTTAAGAAAGAAATCAATCAATGATAATTTATTGCGTCCCCTGGAATTATGCAGCCCTAGGCCCCGGCTTAGTGGTCCTATTTGTAAATTCAGGCCTGCTGACTGCAAATACTACTGTAACTTCTACTACTACAACTAGAAGAGTAAAACTATTGAACTAAAGCATGCTGCTTATCAAAATGGCATAGTGCATTCAGGTTGTCTAGAGGATTTATCCTCACGAATGGTATCAATTTGAAAGATTCAGACAATGTTGACAAGGATGTTGAACTTGAACCGGCTATTTGCATCACAGCTGTCAATGCAGGAAGTAACAATATCTGAGGAGCATCTATGATTATTAAGTTGAAACTTTCAGAAAACATCGATTGAGATGTTGAGCTAAGTCAAAAGACACTATATGTATCCTGGCTGCAAACACGGTATTTCTCCTATATCATATCTCAGGAACAGTTAAGAGTATTAAAGTTGAAACTTTCTGAGAATGTTGAACTTAATCAAAATATAACTGTGTGTACGCCGGTTGTCTAAAGGGCGTATCTATAACATTTCAGGATCGGCTAATATTATTTAGGTGAAAATTTCAAGGATATTGAAGTAAATAAAAAGATACTATATTCATTCATCCTGCTAAAATGGTGGATGCAATATCTCATGAACAGTAAAGGGTATTAAGTTGAAACTTTCAGAAAATGTTGAAGGAGATGTTGAAAAAAAATCAAGACAGCATTTGAATCCACGTTGCCAAAAGGGCGTATATGAAATATCTAAAAACGGCCAGGATCTTAAGCCTGAACTTCCAGGGAATGTTGAGAGGGATATTCAACTCACCCAAAAGACATTATCTGCATCCATGCTGTCAGATTGATGTTTTTCCATACCACACCTAGCCAAGGCTCACGCTAATGTTACAAACAAAAGGGTTTAAAGAGTCAAAAATAAGGAGAGCTGAGTGATGTCTCTGGAATATATTCATTCTCCTATTTTATTTTCATGTGTAATATCATGAGCATTCTCCCAGAAGGTTTCTTTCGAGTATATTATCTATAAATTACAGCTGAATCAAAATTTTAGTTCAAGAACAGTTCCAAGCCTTAATTTCAAATCGAACGAAATTAATAAAACAAATATGTCTAATACAATCAAAGCCAACGTTCAAATCATCTCATGCAACTTTAGAATATAGATTAGAATCGATATTTTTATTTTTAAGTCAAAGATCTGAAACGCTGGAGAAATATTCTTTTTATTAACCAGTGATATAATTTTGGCAATAAAAAACGAACAGAAACTGATTTTGAAAAAAATCCAAAAAAGTAGTTTTTCGAAGAAAAGTAAAGAGCCATATTAAAATTTAATACCAGCAAAAATAAAGTCCTATTCAAACTGAAAACGACAATAAATAACTATAAAAGAACAAGTAACACTCAAAACGAACAGAAATTAAAACAAACAACAATACCAAATATAAAGACAGTAGATACTGGTGCAGATGAATAGATAAATCTTAAAATGAGTAAAAATCAAATTAGATATTCAAGTCCGACTTAAAACGAGCAAAAATTCTGCGAACGGAAATTTGGCTGCTCCCCTCCTCTAACCGTAGAAGTTCTAAATGTGTTTTCTTAGCATTCGAAAATTTCTATTGATAGCATTCGAAAATGAAAAATTAAAGTTAAATAAAATCTTTAATGGATTTCCAAGAATTAACATTACTGCATATTAAACATTCTGTTTATTTTCATTAGTTCTTTCCAGTCATCTTTATTATCATAGTGATTTATGTTTTATTTTTCGTATATGTTCTGAAAAATTATAGCACACTATTCAAAATGCATATAGTTTTCAATAATACGCAAATGACCAGTCGGATTTAGAATTTTTACGTAAGACGCAGGTCGGACTCGGATCTTGGAAATGAATTCATATCCTTCATAGGAATTTTCCATCCTTCATAGACTCAGATCCCATGTAGCCACTTAGTTCTGCTACTTGAAAGATAAATTATCTTACACTACATAACAGCGGTGGATGAATACTAAGTATTTGTTGTAATTCAATGTTCGGTTTTATAAATATTGACGTGCAAAATTTTACAGTGAACTTTCTGTATTTGACGGGGGGGGGGATACAGGACTTTCTAAGTAATTACGGCTTTTAAGGACCTTCGATCTGTGAAAATCTCTACGGCCTCTATGGCGGTTAATCTCCTTAAGTTCCTGCATGACAGTGAAAGAGTACCTTGATGTTTCCCCGAGAGCTAGAAAACATCATGGAAATGTCTGGAATCAGCGTGGATTCGCTCTTTGGAAATTAGAATTCCTGGAGAAACTAACCAATAGCAATGAGGAAATTGATAAACTAGTTTTTTTACCGCTTTTATTAGTTCTGAACGTTTAGCATCAAAACAAACCGGAAAAAATAAAGGAAATGTGATTTTTGCGCAACAAATATATTCCTATAAGATGTGCAATAAAGTTCATTGTTAAAATTAGTAGTAAATCATTCTCTTTGTCTTAGTTGGTGTATTGGCTTGTCTTAATTGGAAAATAACGGCAATAAGAGTCCTTTATTTTTGGGCAAAAGTGCGAATAAGGTTAGTAGTGCGAACAACACTGAATTAGAGCACCGTTCCCCTTTTCTTCTCATCTTAGTATTGAAGCAATACCCAGGGGCGTAGCTCCAGCATTTATATTGGGGGGTAAGAGGGGTCTTCATCCGGATAGTCAAGGGACATGGGCTATATAATATATCCAAATAATTGCGAGGGGGACAACTGTCCCCCCTCCAAAACGATGCCACTGGCAATACCTGTTATAGACCTGAAATTTTTAAGGGATAAAAAGCTGACGTGGCGTCTTTTAATCTTGTTATATCATCTAATAGGGAAACTAATAAAGAAAAGGAAGGTTTGACCTCTTCTAATAGTCTTATGCATGAATTAAGACAAGGCGGAATCTGCTTTTCACAAGCACAGGCAGTGCAACAGCGCTGCCTAAGTAAAGAACGAAATAGGGGTAATGCATTTTTTTTTACGAAGGTACTTCGTATAGAAGGAGTTGTAGAAAGTTCAGTAGGAACTCATTTAATAGGACATTGAAAGTTCTAGTGCACTTTTTAAGAGTCAAAATTGTTTGGAGGACAGCCAGCCTAACCCAACGCCTATCATTTCCCCAATCACATCCAATCAAAATTGTTAGATAGTCATTTCGTTCAGCATAGTTGAAAGATCCAGCAATTATGTCTTTGGGGATGTCACTCCCCAGAGCCCTCAGGGCAAGGGCAATAAATTATGCTAGGTGTCCATTATTAACTAATAAGGCTTTTATGGAAGAGGTTGTTGCATAAAATTCGGAGGGGCTCATTCAATTGGAAATCGGAAGTTCTAGTGCCCTGTCTAAGAGTCAAAATTGATCGGAGGGCAACTTGCCCCCACGCCCTTTTTTCCCCAAATGGACACGATCGAAATTTTGAGATACGCTTTTTATTCAAAACAGTTTAAAAAAATCCGATAAAAAGGCCTCTGGGGTTGACAAAATCCCCAGAGTCTGGTGCCAAGGGTTGTAAGCTAGTTCCCGAGAGTATATAAGGTTTTTTATGGAAGGGTGGTCGTATAAATTTTGGAGGAGGCTCATTTGATTGGAAATCAAAATTTCTAGTTCCCTTTTAAGAGTCAAAAGTGATCAAAGGGCAACTAGCCATATGATCCAAAGATTATAAAACAATACCTCCAGGGTTGACATGACCCCCAGAGCCCAGGAGAAAAGGTTGTAAGCTATGCTCCGGAAGCATATAACGTTTTCATGGAATGGGTGGTCGTATAAACTTCGGAATGCGATAATTCAATTGGAACTCGTAAGTTCTAGTGCTCTTTTCTAGATTCGTGGATCCTGGATTGAAGAACGGTGCAATAAACAGACTTATGTCCTATGTTTTTAAGCCTAAAGCGAGAAATGGGTCATCTATACAGGATCTTTCAAACTGTGCCATAGAGCCTTTCACGCTAGAATATCGTAAGACATTACGGTATGTAATTTTACGGAGTGCATTTTCTCTGTAAATTAGACAGGGCCAAATACAATTTAGTTGCAAATAGAATTTCGCTTGACGTAAGTTTAAGCTACGTAATCGAATATTCAATATAGCAGCAATAATATGAATTTTTAGGATAAAATCAATAGATTCTAGTTTTTTTTTTCCTGAAAGCCCTTTACGCTTCATCCGAGCTTGAATCCCCATTTTCTGAACGGTTTGCTTATGATGGTTGTAATTATTTTAGACGATGATCATGACTCTTTTATGGATTTTTGCGTCAACCTTGTGTGACAGGTCTCATTTGACGCAACGTAACTTAAAGGAACGTAAACCCTTGGCATAGAAAATTGTGTGCGTAGTGTGAAAGGCACTTAACTACAGTGGCGGATCCAGAGGGGGGGGGGGCGCCTCCCCCCCCCCCAACGTAGTCTAAAGTAGTGTAATTTACTTAATTAACGCAAGTTTGCGTTAGATAAACTTGCTCCTAACGCAAGTTTATCGGATTAGTATTTTGAAATATTTATCATCTCTGTTTTTCATGAAATATCAGTCATAATTTTTGCGCTTCGGATACTTAAGAAAAAGTTCTTTTTATTATTGTGGAAATTATCAAACAGTTCGTGGTAACAAACTGTAAGTAAGGAGCGACCCAGCTCAATGGTAACCGAAACTCTAAAAAACGGAATTTTGATACCAATAGATACATCAAAAGAATTAGATTTTAATTTTGATTTCAAATATATAAGTTTCACCAAGTTTAATTTTACCCATCAAAAGTTACGTGCCTGAGAAAATTTGGCTGATTTTCAAAAAAAAGGGGGAAAGACCCCCTAAAAGTTATAGAACCTTAATGAAAATTACACCATCATATTCAGCGTATCAGAGAACCCTACTGTAGATGTTTCAAGCTCCTATCTACAAAAAGGTGGAATTTTCCATTTTTTGCCAGAAGATCACGGATGCGTGTTTATTTGTTTTTTTTTTTTGTTTTTTTCCCCAGGGGTAATCGTATTGACCCAGTGGTCCTAGAATATCGTAAGAGGGCTCATTGGAACGGAAATTAAAAGTTCTAGTGCCCTTTTTAAGTGACCAAAAAAATGGAGGGCAACTAGGCCCCCTCCCACGCTCATTTTTTCTCAAAGTCACCCAATTAAAATTTTGGGATAGCCATTTTATTCAGCGTAGTCGAAAATTTAATAAATATATCTTTTAGGATGACTTAATCCCCCACAGTTCCCAGGGGAAGGGGCGCAAGTTATGAACTTTGCCCATTGCTTACATATTGTATTGGTTATTGGGAAGTATACAGACATTTTCAGGG
>JAQQPU010003236.1:17227-33745 GCA_029168905.1 Artemia sp. Kazakhstan ARC1039 | reverse complement strand
AAAAATTGGGACAAACAGGCAAACTTTAGCGTAAAGAGCAAGGTATTGAGGAAGGGAAAATCCTCCTCTCCCCTCCCCTTATATTGATAACAATAGATCCATCAAAAGAACTAACTTTATATACCGATTCGAAATATATAATTTTCATTAAGTTTAGTGTTACCCATCAAAAGCTATAAGCCTCAGAAAATACCCTTGATTTTCGAAAAAGCTGGGAAAAAAACCCTAAAATCAAAAGATCTTAATTAAAATCAAACCTTTGGATTCACCATATCTGAGAGCCCTGATACAGACGTTTCAAGCTTCTATATATAAGGATGTGGAATTTTGTAAATTTTTTTTGCCAGAAGAAAGATTATTAATGCGTCTTTATTTTTTTTTCAGGGGAATCGCATCGACCCATTGGTTCCTAAAGTTCGGAAGAGGGCTCATTTGAACGAACATAAAAAAATTCTAGTGTTCTTTTTAAGTGATCAAAAGAATTGGAAGGCATCTAGCCCCCCTCCAAAGCCCTCTTCCTCCCAAAGGAATCCGATCAACATTTTGAATAGCCATTTGACTCAGCATACTTAGAAAGGCCAATAATTATACCATTGGGGATGGCGTGACCCCTTATAGTCCCTGGGGAAGGGGCTGTTAAGTTACGCAATTTGCCCATTGTTTACACAATTGCCTTGTATTTGTCATTGTGAAATATACGAATTTTCTGGGGATGGAATTTTCTGTGGGGGATTTTCCACGGAGAGGAAAGTTTCCAGGGGGAAATTTTACTAAGGAGGAGAGAAGGGGATTTCCTGGCGTGATTTGAAAAACGGTCAGAAATTAAGCAAAAAGTTTTTTTCAACTGAAAGTAAGGAGCAACATTAAAAATTAAAATAAACAGGAATTATTCGATATACGGGGGGGGGGGCTTTTCCTCAGCCATCGCTCTTTACGCTAAAGCTTGACTTTTTGTCACAATTCTTTGAGAAAGACTGCTGAAACACAAGGGCCGTTGAATTTGAATGTTAAGTATTTGTAAAGAACTTTATGACTTAGCGTAAAGAGACTGAGGGTCGAAGAAGGCGCAGCCCCCCTCATATACGGAATAGTTTCTGTTCGTTTGAAGTTTTAATGTTTGCTCCTTACTTTCAGTTGAAAATACTTTTTTTTATGAGAAAAAACGGCTCTAAAGATACTTTTTAGGCTTATAGGAATCGTCATGCTCTTAGGGGTCATGCTTCCACACCTTGCGGGTATTCTAAATATGGTCAAGCACAAAAGCTATTTTTTAAGCTCGATAGCATGAGTTTTCCCCCAATTACTCATTATTTAAAAATGTAGTAACTTTTCACGTGTGGATGTAGTAACTTTTCATAAAAATCATTTTATGAGGCTCAGCGTCAGCTGACCATCACACAGACTAAGTGCGCATAACTGAATTTTCTCAGGGACTAGCTATCATGGAGAACTGTCGAGAATTTGTGATTTGATGACGAAATTTTACTAAAACGACAGTAAAATTTACGCTCCTTTTGACGGCGAGCTTTGCAATCAAATCTGGTGATATCACAGGGTACTCTTATAGCGTCTAAATTACTCAAATGGTCATTCCTTTGAGCTGATTTTTAGCATTTCCCGAGCAGGTATGTTAGAATATTTTTAGGGACTGCCCTTTCATGAACATTATAAATAAAATGTATTTCCATTTGATCGAAAAAAAAAATTCGCACTTTCTGATGGGGCAAAATTCGTTAAAATTAACATTTCCATCCCGGGCACAAAACATAAGAAAGTTCAATGATTTTTCTAAAATTTCAAAAAATTAGCATTCAACTTTTAGTTTTCTGTCATTTATTTGAATCTTGTATCCAAAATTTTACAAGTTATGTAAAGACAGCCCAATCAATTCTAGATTGTTTGACCACCCGTCTAGGGCTAAACGGAAAGCAGGTCTAAAAAGTTTATAATGGACGAGATAGGATATACGTCTGGTTGAATAGCTATTTCCTACTGAATGGGGCAATTTGGGGAAGGGGGCTGTGCCCGCTCTGAATTTTTTTGCTTCCCCAGATTTTGGGGTACTTTCATTCATTTTTTTTTGTATTTTTATTGAAAAAGCTGAACAAAACGACAAGCTTGCCCACTAGATATAAAAAATACACTTAACCCCTCCACTAAACTTTTGTGAATGGATGCTCACTTAGAAAGTTGTTTTAATAGATGAATGAAACTTTCATGAATGGATCTTGAGTCCAAATTAGTGTCTGAGAGAAGTCTTCGGTACCATTGAAGGTATTAAACACCTTTTCAATACCTAATACCTCTCTAAGTTATTTATTCCCCAGGTTTAGCTTACTTGCTTGCATTCGTTTCAAGTTGCGAGCCCTTGGCTAAACTTGGCGTCCGATATTGGATGAGATGTTTAGCTCCAGGAGGGTCTGTCCGCAGTTCATGGCTCGACGACTGACTACCACTGTCGATCCTGCAAACTAGCCACCCTGCCACCCATATCTAATGTCATCAATTACAGACTCCTTTGGTGGTTTGGTCATGTAATACCACGCCCTGACAACTCTATCACAGTGAGGTTAGCTAATAGTGTCGTTCTCTTTAAATATTAACCTTGGCAAGGCGGTTCCTAGAACTTAAGCTGAGTTTTAAGCTAAATTTGGGGCTTTATTCAAATGTATAACTTTGAGCCTTACAAATAGGAAATCTTTTGAGCCTTACAATTGGGAAAGTAGAGGGAAGCTTGAAAAGAGCTTCCCGGAACAAATTTGAGCATGAGTCGATCTAAAAAACTTTCACATACCTAACGGTAACACTCATCATATTCATGAAATTCAAAAACAGAGCGTCCGGAACAGGGAGAATATGTATTTGGCTAAAACTTCACAGACCTGAATTTAGCCAGTAGACAGACTCTTGAAACTTTTATTCAACTAGCATAAGTTTTCTCAGTTAGCAAATAGTCCATCAGCTAAAGGTTTACAGTAGACGAACTACGATATTTTCCCACTGTCTAAAGTATTTTTAAACTGACAGTTTTTAATACTCAGAAACAGGCAAATGGTCGGTAGAAAACAGGCACGTACGCTGTTGTTTTTTTTTGTAGAGGGCTAAAAGTAAATAGACTTAAAAGGGGGGGGGGAGGCAATAATAAAACTCACATTTGACTTAATAACTTGAATAAGAAGTGCCCAAATTTCAAGAGAAATATATGATTCCATGGGGCCACTACAGGGCCCCATTGCACTTCCTGGCTGAAGGGCCTTGAGACGGAGATCAGCACCGCACGGTTTGGGCTTTAAAAGTCTAGTGCTGTATCCTTTACTTTTTTACCTTTACCAGTTCGGGTACGTTTTAATGAGCCTCGTTACGTTTTGGTCTTGTGGCTCTTTTTGACCGAAACGAGTTTTTTTTTTGTATATTGCTTTTCACTGGCTCTATCGAAAATTGGATTTACAATTGAAGGGACACTTCTTAATTGTTTTTAGCTTAAATAGCTTTCCATTATAACTTACCAATTGAAGAAAAGAACTTGATATGATATTGGTTGCCAAATAAGGCGGTTTTGAGGGTCAACTTTTCATGTCCATATCAGATGTTCTTCAAATTTTATGCCGGCATTGGTCTGTATGTTGCTTTTAATCTAACAGAATGTCAATGTCTATGTATAGAAGGGCTTGGGATGTAGGTTCAATTCAGTAGAGGTCACTCAAGGCACACGAGAGCACATACAATAAAAGTTTGAAGTTTGAGATTTTATTACTTCTTCACCCACTTGTCCACTGGCCCGATATTTCGTAGCCTGGCTCAACTTGTGAGGAATCAGGAAACATTTGATGAGCCAACCTTGGCCCGAAGTCTCGTCTCTGTAAGTTCCTAATGGAGCAAAAAGGAAGTATGAAATTTAGAAAAAAAAATCCTACTACTATGCCAAGATATTTAGGAAAAATTGACAATCAGACTTCTTGCATGTTTTTTTTTTTACCCCAATAAAATTGTCAATTAATTCCTATTCAATTTTAAACACCTCTTGTTTTTCCTTTTGGCGAGTTTACTTGTTTTACAATGTTGAATTTTTGATTTTATTGGGGAACGCAAATTTAGTTTAAATCTCAGTTAGTACTATGTTTTTTAGTATTTATATTGATTTCACATTAGCTAATAGGCATATCACACTGGTTTACTTAAACTTCGTAAGAATATAAAGTTGGTTCTGGTTGGTGAATTATTTTTAGCTAACCAGCCAGAGACCGTTACACTTTGTTACCTTAAATAGCTTACGTTACGGAATGACAATTTGAATAGCTACTATTATCTTTGTGGCACCAAAAAATGGTTTGTGTCGCAGATATAAGCATATCTCAGAATAGACTAGTAGATATTTATTTACAATTTATTTGGAGGATGCTTCATGTTTTTCAAAGCATCAAAAACAATTGAATTACACGGTAATATTAAAACTCTTAGACGCATGAGAGCTGGAGGTGCGGACCAAAGGCCTGTTCCCATAGGAGCGTACATAGGGGTTCTACGTAACTGGTGCTTTAATACCAAGGGTGACAACCCTGGTTATTTTGGAAAAATGCATCTAAAATTTTGAAAGAAATCTTGATATACGCTTGGGACCAAAGGTAAGTATAACCCTCTCCTAAACACCTGAACAGTTCGAAAAATACTGATTGGTAGTTACACTACTATAAATAATATCCAATCAATAAGTATATCTGAAAGCCAGAGAACAACAAGAAATTATAAAATAGAAGCACATTTATTGGAAAAAGTAAATATGTCAAGTAACACACAGTAACGACACAGCAACTAAGGATGGAGTCAAGGAGCATCACAGTTGTGTAATTTAACCTACACTTTCCTTAATAATCAAACAAGAATTTTTCGTTTTGCGACAAGTACATGCACACCCTAAGTAGCAATATATCATGCAACTTACCTGACTAGAAAATATATATATATATATATATATATATAATGACAGAATATTCAAGGCCATAGACATTCCCAGATAGGGTTTTATTCCACATACATTATGGTGAATGAGCATGCACTAAATATACCTTTTTTTTAAATATCTAAATATAAGTTTTTTAATGAGAGGATCGACAAATTGCACCCACAAGTTTTTAATTAAGACTCATTCACAATAAGATTTTACTAATACTGAGATTTACCTAGTATTAATTTGAGCCAATCAGAATTTTTTATAGATATCACCCAATCAGAAAATTCTACAAAAAAATCTGATTGTCTCAAATTACCCCAATCTAAACCTCAATATTAGAAAAGCCTCAGTTTGAACGGGCCTTTAATGTCTAGTATTTAGTATCTAAACATTAATTTGTTTAGCGTAAGAAAAATATTCCGTAAAAGAAAAGAAAAAGTCGCGTGTGGCGACAATTACTAGCTTCTTTTACTTTATACAATGATATTTCTTTTGAAAATCCGAAGAAACCCGAGTATCAGACCCACAGAGTGAAACTAAATACAGAAATAATTAGTATTGTTTTCCTACAGTACAAAGAGTACAAATAAGTAACTTCCAAGATTATTTTCAAATACATACTATGTACCCCACCCTCCCACCAAGTTTGTTGGTACTTCCACAGTTGAAAAAAAATACTCTAATCAACCCGATCATATTCTAATCAACCCAAAGAAGAGAAATTAAGGGAAAGGGGGAGAGGAAAGACGAAGAAGCGAACTTTAACATTTGGAGCTACTTTTTTCGATCACAAATTCTTGTGCGGAAGACAAATTAAAGTTTAAGCGCAAGAAACAAGAACTGTAATTAAAACATACACAACGTTCAATCAACTCTTAAGCGAAAACTTAAATATTGGAAAAGTACCAGTATTTTTTCTAAAAGCTTTTTAAATAAAATAAGCTATAGAATATATGCTCTTCACAATGTACTAGTTCCAAGTCAATCTTAGCGCCAATCTAATGGTGTACCGTCAACTAAAAAACGAGGAAAGGCAACATCTACCATTGCAAATGAAGAAGCCGAACAAAAAAAAAAAATCCAAATTCCCAATATTTTTAATATAACTTCACATCAGATAAAATGATGAGGGCCTTCTTTGACTTCTTTCACATTATTTAACGTTAAAGCTAATTATTTTATGGTCTATACTTAAGAAATTAATTCAAAACCTCAAATAGGTTTCTTTGCATTAAATGACCGAGAGGAAAAGCGAAAAGGAATGAGAACAAAAATAAATATTTCCCCTATTATATTTGGATAAACAGCATCATAGGAGTAAGCTACTAGCACACACATACATGCTCATATATGTGTATATGAACAAACAAAGCAGATTACAAACTACCTCTGGAAAGTGGAGGATTTAATATAAAACTTCAAGGACTTTTACTTGACATGCTAACATAGGTTAGAACTTAGAGCATACTGGTTGGAGGTTAAGAAGTAAGTTTCTTAATTGAAAATTTTCTACACCAAAACCAATACGTGTAAAGAACGACAATGAAGTTATGAATATAGATATCCATAAAACCATCCGAAATTGGATAATTTTTGAGACACTGAAAGTAAAAAACGCGGTGTGACATCTTGGAAGTTTCAAAACTAATTTGAGCAAGTCATCATGTCAATAAACTCTTCAACCGGTAATATATAGCCCTCTAAATAACAAGTAATGATTCGTTCTTCTCCCCTTCTTCTTTGTATATTATTTGTTAATACTTAGCAATTTTAAACCGAGAAACTGCTATATAAAACGATGTAACATTATATTAAAATTTTTGGGCGAGATTTACTGTCCTTATTATGGGTAATTCTAACTGAGTGCTACCCATTCCCTTATGTTAGAAGTGGAGACAAATGTCTTTGGAACACCATATCTCTTTACAGTAATCATAAACCTTACATTTGACAGATTAAAAGCAAGATATGTTATTTAAATGTTTTCAGTCATTTCAGTTCATGTAACTAAACTTAACCTATGATGCAGCTAAAGCTTATATTTAAAAATACCCCCAGCTACATTCAAAAAAGTGGAAAATGTTTCTGTATCGGTTTTTCTTATAATTTACGGAATTTGAGTTTATAAGATCGTCGTTGGCAGATTTTTTTTTAAATAGGGGCGTTGGTCTAGCAGAGTCTCTAATCTAATACAAATTCATATATAATACTTAGTTTTTACATAACATTATTCTTGTAAAATAGTAATTCCTTGGCCCTAATACAAGAAATTGAAGATAAGAGAAGGTGGCAGACAACGTCTCTATTTTAAGGAAATAGCTGACCACAATCATATCAACTCAAGCTTCATCAATTGTAGGAAAATCGTTAAAGCAATATTTCCCGGTTTTAATACCACAAAAGACTGGTTTCGACCTAGGGTTAAATTCGATTTGTCTCTTATTTTAAAAAGGTTCTGATTAGAAACAGCAGTTGATGTCTAAGGCCGAAAAAACACCTTAATATCACCACTGGGTTTACATGCATGTGAACAAGATAAAACAGATAGTTTATTAATATTTCCAATACTGAGAACAGTCCCCTTTCAAATCTCAAATTTATGATTTAAATATGAAATTAAACTCCACCAGGTGAACCGTCAATAATATTGACTTTCTCAATCCTCTTCCTGCTTTGCTTGATTAAACCCCACTTCAGATGAATTTGACTAGTATATAGCTCCTTGGGCTACCTACAATGACACTTTGTGGAATTTCGATCCCTCTCCCCAAAATTAAGTTCTTAAATGACTTCAAGGGTCCCATTTCAAATACTCAGGCCGTTTACAATTCCTTTGTTGACTCTGTGCAGTGAGGAATGACTCTGTGCAGTGTGGCACAATGACCTTTCAAAACAAAATCTCTGATAAAATTGAATAAGTTCAAAAGGGAACCCTATAAATTGTTTCCAAAGAAAGTAACATGTCTTGATCTTGCCCCTATTACTTAACAAAGGATCAGCCAAATCATTTTTGAAAATTGACGGACTAAAAAATTTTCAAACTTTGCAAAGGCCATGTCTGCGTTTGCTAATTACTGAACCTAAAAGACTTCCCTCAAACTCACATTCCTTGTTAAACCCAGGTCTCTTCGACTATTTTCTCCAAATTTATTCATTACCCCTTTGGCACTCACACAGAACATATAAAAATATTTGAACCTCCCTACTATTTGAACTTTTCATTAATTAATCCCTTTACCCCTCTTATTTTTTTATCCCACCTTAACTCCAGTTTATCACCCGCTTTACCACATCTGTACTTAAGATCATTTTACATTCTTTTTTTTTCACGAATTTTTGTTAATTTGCAATGTTTTCACTTGTGTTATTTACAATTTAGTTTGAATTTTACTTCTTAAGGAACGGAGTATTTGTTGTAAAGTGGGCTATGCATAGCAAGTGTAAAACTATTGGGAGGAGTTGAAATCACGCACTTTAGCAGGGGTTGAATTGGAGGAGATATGGTTGATTTTTAAAAATCACGTACACTGGGTGACACGTGTCAAGCGTGCCAAGACTAGCAAAACCGTACCACACGGTCGGAGAAATGTGCCAAGCGGTACAGGGAAAGGACCACGCGTGGCAGAACTGTGCATTAAAAGTGGCATTCGAAGATGCAAACCAGGTGGGGGAAAGTTGGCGACCTCTAGAAAATATCTAATTAGATCATCTCTTACCTCTATCTATTCAGATCGTAGACATATTTTTATTAATAGACCTTATTTTGAATAAACTATGGACTTTTTATCATAAACTCTATTTTAGAACAATAGATCTATGATTTAGATGATGTAAACACCTCGTAAGAGAACTAAATGCTTATTGTCAAGCGTTTCTGTCTATAATAAATTTTTTTGTTCCCTGATCAGAGAGGTAAAAAGTTCAGACAGAAGAACCTTTGAATCCCTCTAAATATCCCGTAGAAATCATCCTTAAGAATTCCGCTCCTGTTCTCATGAGAAATAATTGCCTAATTTGTAATATACGGGATTGTATATTACAAATTAGCCTACATATACGAATTCCTTCACTATTTCATACCTTGCGTCAATTCTACGAATACTAATATGCTTTAGTCGTTTTGGGACATCTCCCAGTACCGAAAAAGCATATTTTTCCTATATTTTACAATATTTCCTATATTCTTTCCTACAATGACGTCAATTCCCAAGAATTTAGGGGAGGGGCGAAGCATATTTTTTAATATGTAATGGGGAGGGGGCAAAATTGTCGTTTCTAAAAATTTTCCCAAAATGCAGGGGAAATTCACCCGCTCCACTTGAGGCCATCCCTCCTCTAGGTATTTTAGGCTATTATATATTTATCACGCATCGTTTTTTGGAACTCCGCATTTATTTTCAATAATAAGCTGTTACTTATAGTCACATCCTTCGCCCCTTTCATTGGTCAGTTCTAGGCACACCTGCGACCACAGCTTTCAAAGTCTATTAACAAGCAAGAAGCAACAATACGTATACTAATCAACGACAAACAATATGAATATATTTCTGCGGAAATTATCAAACAAGGACAATGGTGAGTAAAACGGGGTAAAAAAAGAATTCCGATGCTAATATAACTCTTTGTTTTATATTGACAACCTGATCTTTGCTTATTTTAAGGAGCCGTTTATATTCAAGAAATCTAAACTAAAATGAGACTGAAACATCTTAATTCTACGCAGAAAATCCTAAGATAATTGCTATTTTATATTAAACTCCTCATTTTTATTTAGAATTATATCGTATCCTCTATTCCCAAATTTAAATAATGCAATAAGATTTAAACTAGTTATATGAAATATTTTGCGAAATATCATAAAATTGACTATTTACCAACGAATCCGAAGACATTTTATTTTTATTTAATCTTATAAAAAGATTATGTCAAGTAAAGGTTTATGCAGGTTGGACGCTTTCTGTATCACTTTTTATGTTGTTGCGGTCAAATTCAAAGATTGTTGGAATTATCTAGAGTGCTCTCAAAAATATCTTTAAGTCTTTGTCCATTTGTTAGAACGAAAATGGTTTTAGACAGAGGGAAGTTTAATATTTACTGAGCAACAAATAGGTGAAGATTAATTCGGCTCTTTCAAAACAACATTTTGGCGTTCGACGTTTATTTAGTTTTTAACGTTTAGTTTTATTAATCACAGAACAGTCTTTGGTGTCAGATAAGCCGGAATCGAGTGATAAATTCCATAAGTCAGATCTTTTTTTTGTAAAACCCGTTACTAACCAAATATTTTCATATTTGACAAGATGAAACAATGTACCAAAACCCATTATCTTTTTATCAACAAAAATCTATCGTTGTTAGATAACAGAAAATCGAGTATTTTGTGGAGTATTTTACAAAAAAACAACAACATTATATTCTATTTATTTCATGTTACTCTATTGCGATTCTTTTTCATTTTTTTTGCCCTGCATTTCTCTCTTTTTGAGATCTTCTTTCTTTTAACAATTCTTTAGGTTTATTTTAACAAATTCTGCGAGCTAAGCTCTCTGTTAAGAGTTTGAATTCAATTTGATTACATCGTTTGTAAATAAATCCCATCCTATAGCTAATTCGTTCTAATCTATTGCTGATACACTGATGGCATAAAACACAAAATCGCGTCGAAGCCCACTAGTGAGAAAAATCGAGCACTGGCTCTCAATAGATCTCGCTGTGCCAAAAGTTCGTAAGTGACATATTTTTGAAAACCTATTTGCAAAATTTACATGCCACAGTATAGATTGACAAATTAAAATTATTATCTAGGGATTCCACTAACTCCTTAAATGTTCGCACATTTACTCTTTGGGTAACTGTGTTCCCCCTTTTCCTATAATGGCCGTAAATATATTTTTATTTCAATTTCTATGCATTCCTGGACATGACAGTTGAAACCATTAAGTGAAACAGGAATATATTACTAACGAACTGAAAAAAACAAAACATCAGTCCTCTATAACTGCGTAATGTATCGATTATCTTGAATACCACTAGCTCAAAGGCAACCTAATATAATTTTACGAAATGCGTACCGAAATGAAACCACATAATCAGCTGTAAACTGTACATTTAAGGACTTATGTTAGACTGAACTTAAAAAAAAAAAAAAAAAAAAAAAAAAAAAAAAAAAAAAAAAAAAAAAGATTAGAAAGAATGCCTTATTTCCTTCACTCCGATAATACCAAAATATGAGGAGCACCCATTGGGTCGGGGCATAACGACCTACTCTTCGTTGGAAGTATGAGCTACTAGAAGTTTACCGTCCGGTAAAATTTGTACAACTACACAAACCAATAAATAAATAATTCATTAAAGAGTAAACTCTGTCGAAATAGGAATGACTCATTTTCATACTGAAACTACTTCTGAAAGCACTAGATCACTCGATTTGGACTCAGCCTGAAGAATTTTAGCAACAACATGAGGCAGATGATCTCTCAGTATACCAGGAGATAAAAGGATTTGGTCATATTCTTCACGATTAGCCCATCGGATTTTGTATCGAGATTCATCGGAACTGAAAAAAGGGGGAAATCATTTAGTTATTCTGGCTTTCCTGCCATTTAAAACTGGACAATTTGCTAATATTACAAGAGCTACTAGAGTACGCATGCGATTTAAGAGACGCAATGCTTCTGACCTCACCAGAAAAAAAAACTAGATAATCATCATTTATGAGATATCTTTAAATCCCATTTAAATTTTAGAACTTATAATTAAAAGCCGGATATGGATTTAGTATTTTTTTTTTCCATTTTCACTATGATCTTGTAAATTATCAGACACCAGAGATCACTATATGCATTCTCAACTAGCAGACAAAAAAGCCCCAGTTTAGCGTATAGAAAAAATACATCCCTTCAAACACTATTAGCAAACTAAATCGTATACCAGGAGACAGCCAGCTTTGGTAATATTCTTCAACTTTTACTCCTGTAGTTTAGTAACGAGATTCGTCTGAGCAAAAGGAAAGGAACAATTTCTTTTCTAAACCTGTCAACAACAACTGCCATGATTGCTGATTTCAATAACACTTCTGATTGCAAAAGACATTAGTGTTAGTAAAAAAATCGGAAAGGCTAAATAATATAAGAAAGCCAACACTAAAACAATTATAATTTTGGAATTCAGGTATTAGAAAAAACAAAACACAACAGATGCGATTAGAATAATCAGAATAGTGATTTATACAGAAATGGCCATTTTATCGAAATACTTTAGCACTTCAGTTATCATATGCCGTCCATGCCCAGATTCTGTCTTAGTTATTTTCCAAGAAACACTTTTTGTACTGAGGAATAAACCGTTATTTTTGCGGCCATACACTGGGTCTCTAAAAGTTGGAATTAAAATAAACCCCACAGAAAAGGCATCAATGTGTCTGGAAGGCATCTCAAGTTGCAAAAAAACTAAATTGGGTTTAAGTCCAATGTTGATAAGCTTTTCAACAACAATACGTTCATTGATAGCCCACAAACCCAATATACAACTTAGAGATATTCTTCTTAATAGAGTAATAATAATTGAGTTATATGAGATATTTCAATATAAACATTTCTTTTGGTTATATGCAGCCTTACTAATTATAAAAGAGTGAATATGCGAAAAGTTAAGCCAAAAATTGCAATCTTTCTACCCTATGATTACTGACGAAATACCTTTAGTTTTAATCTGTTCATTTAAACACACAAAAAAAGAAATGAATATACATGCAATTAATTATATTAATTAAACAATTAAGTAAGAAATTACGTTATTTTGCTCAAGTTATGCCAACATTTTTAAGATTTTAAGCAAAAAACAGAACGTAATAATTAGGAAGAGGTTATAAGGAAATATTCAAAGAAAGTGGGGGCTTTACGAGGGAAAGTAAAGTTGAAATAAACATAAAATGAAATTTGAAAATAAAATGGTGACTGCAGAAGAATGCGATGAGTTATTAGCAGTAGTATTTACTATATTTACCAAAAACCTGCAGCCATTTTGTTATTTCTGGTATAAATATGTAAAGGTTTAATTTGACAATTCTTATGACTTTTCATCCAGAAAGTCCTTTTCGCAGGATTTGGCTAATACATTATCTAACCTACATATTATTGTAATCATCCTAAAATGCAAAAAAACCAAACATTTTAAAACACGCTACATTGAATTCAAAGAGATAAAATGGTATGACAGGCTACATAAGATGGAACGAAAGGC
Organism: Artemia sp. Kazakhstan ARC1039; assembly: GCA_029168905.1. Taxonomy (NCBI): domain Eukaryota; kingdom Metazoa; phylum Arthropoda; class Branchiopoda; order Anostraca; family Artemiidae; genus Artemia; species Artemia sp. Kazakhstan ARC1039. Next base: position 20,556 of record JAQQPU010003236.1, on the reverse strand, counting down.
TTGGCGAAGAAAAATGATGATACGTTTTATTGAAATTAATCAAAAAAAAAAATGAAAATTTCTCAAAAACCGGAAGAAGAAGAGAGAATAAAAAAATAGGGGATTGACAGGAAAAAAAGAAATAAGAACACCTTTAACCAGTTTATGAATGCATACAAGCGAAATATTTCGTTCCCTTGTTTTTAATCCCCTTACTCTTGTTCAATTACTGCAAATTTTTTTTAAATAAGCTAAAATCCAATGAGATATTCTGTTATGAAAAAGCTACGAAATTCACTGAAGAAAGTTTAACTGAAAAATACCTGCAGTCCTTTGCTGCTGGAGAATGAGTCCAGTTCATGGTTATATGACAGTAGGCCAAAAAAGCAGATTTTTGTTTCAGTAGTCACCGAGAGTGAGTGAAGAACGGTATGAGTATTTTAATTAGTGTGAGATTGTGAATGTTCAGATGTATTTAGTTGATTATAGTCGTGGCCTTTGAGGTTTCTTTTAAACCTTTTTATTGATGGTTAGGATGGTGTGAATTTGTGGATTTGGGGTGGGAGATAGGAAGAGGAGGAAAGAGGATATTTTATTATGTGTGTTTCAGAAGGAAGAATTATACTGTTTTATTAAACATTATTTATGTTATACTGTATTATATACATTAGATTACATTAGTGGATTTATGAAACACGCTTCATAACAAGCTTTGGCTATGGAAAGGAAAAGTGTATTTATTCATTTGCTTTGGTTTGATTTTCAATGCCCATCTATAAATATAGAGTAATGAAGAATCAGTAAAAAGATAATCAAAGAAGACAACATATTTTTGAAATATAAAAAAAACTTACTTGCAGCTTGTAACTGCATCAACTTGAAGTATTCTTCCAGGTAAATACAGTTTGACTTCTTCAGCAGTCTCATGACCATTCTCAAATACATGAGAGGTACCATACCTTTCTGCTACTGAACTGTAGCCACCCTAATGACAAATAAATGGTGAGATTTGAAGGTAAGAAGGTAGTTGGGCAACTTTGGGAGCACTCTAATGATAAGATTGGTAATGTCAATAACGCAAAACCAATCACTAATTTTAAGCTCAAAAAGCGTCCGTGTGACGTTACACAACGGGCACTTGAAGCGTGAAGCCAAGCAAGTACTTTTCATTAATAAAATCAGTAGGATTAATTAAAATGGTACCAGATTTTATACGTAGTTTTGGTTTGTCTACCCTGTTTTATCTCATGGTCGGGGGATCACGTTGGAACTTCCAAAATTTTTTTGGGGGGCGAGGGAGGAGGGGTGAGGGATCCTCAAATTTAGCGTTGAGGGTAAAATAAATTTGTTTCTGGTTTTCATAAAATATTCTTAGTTTTATCTTATCTTTTGCGCATGTTATCCACAAAACCTTCCTGCCAGTTGAATATACACACTAATACGTTTCAAGAAAAGCCGTTCCTAGGGTTGGTGGTGCCTGGGAAAAAATTATTACAGCGCCCTATTTTCAACTCAAATCTAAGCAAAAAGTCGAATCGAAGTGAAAATTTGATTAAAGAGGGGAGCCCTCAGTCACGGCTCCCGGGACAGCTTACCTCCCCTCCCCTTGAACCGCTCTGGATTTCAGGTAAAATATGAAAGCTCATTAAAAATTGTAATATAGGATTCTTACTTTAAACTATAGGATTATATAAAACTTTATTTCAGAATAATTAATTTACAAATTCTATTTTTATGCGCTTATATCAGATAAAGAGACCCCGGGCACAGAAAAAGGTGGCTTTCGGGTTCGTATTCCCCTCCAAATGTCAACATTCCAAGAGTTCTCAAATTCTGACAATAATTCATTTATTTGTACTTCTTTCCGAACTCGTTCTCCCTTCTTAAATACCAAGCCTTTGAAATAACTTCTGCGTAGACAACAGCCTTCAAATATTCAGACGGGTATATTCCCACGTTCAAAAATTGGTAATAGAAGGGAAGACCAACTTTTCACTAACTGAAAAATTTGTCATGGTGTACAAACAGGAATAAATTTCCAGCAATGAATGTATGGTAGGAATTAGGGCATGATAAGGATTTTCAAATACATAAATGCCCTTCCCTACTTGTAAGGGTTGAAATATTACACAAAGCCACGTCTAGATATCTGTTTGACTTTGAAATTTGTCTATAGCTAAAATTCAACGTTTCTAATAATATCTTAAATTTAGAACCCATTTCTCCATAATAATAGTATAACTTAGTTATAACCCACATCGTACAAAATATGCCACTTGGGGATATATTGAAAAAAGAGAGCCAAAAACCAGACATATCACCAACATAAAACATCACATCAACAAATTAATATCAGCTGATCAGACAAAACAACTAAAATACTTAGGACAACTATTGCAAAACATACTGATTAAGCGATCAGGGCCATATTCAGGATTTTTGTTCGAGAGGGGAGGAGGGTTACAATAAGACCCATCAAAAATGTGGTTTCATTCATTTTTATTACGCTTTCACAAGCAATATTTCGAGGGGGGAGTCCAAACCCCATAACCCTTCCTCTAAATAAAGCCATGAAAGCGATATCAGCACCCTAGGTAAAGTGGATCATACTCTACAAGCTTCTCAGATAACCTGTCCAAACAGAATTAAAGTCCATTGCTAGATGTTTTAAGTCTTGTATTACGGTACGAACGACGCAAATACAGAAGACTCTTGCAATATCTAACTAATAGAAATTTATAAGAATATTAAACATTAATCCATATTTGTATATTAATATCATAACATTTAAAAAATGTAGAATATTTTCAGTCTTACGAGTAGGTGTTAGATATGATAATAATCTAACAACGGAGACGTGCAGTATCTAACTAATTTTCTAAGATTAACTATCTAACTACTAAGACTTGGGACACATAACCAAGTAAATGTGGCGTAACATTTTTTTTTTATTTTATAGAAATCTAATCATAGATTAAGAGAACATTAGAAGTGCATGTTTTATTGGTGTAAAATTAAAATAACTAATTTTTGCAGCTCTTGCGATTGACAAACACGGAAAAAAGAAGTTGTACACTTTATTTTGGAGATTATTCAGCGCTGAATGTACTCGTTATGTCGTACTAATTTCGCATTGTCACAAAGTCCTTAAGTTAAATCCATCATACAGCACGACAAAGATATCTATTCAAGAAGCTGAGCTTGTACAAGGGGTGAAAAAAAACCCTTTATTAATATAATTCGACAAAAGAAATAGTTCCTTACTGCTGTCTAGACATAAATGCTTTCGTAAATACACCAAAGAACAAACTAATAACTCCTCGAAAAACCAAATTAACCTAACTCATAAT
>JAQQPU010003236.1:0-12227 GCA_029168905.1 Artemia sp. Kazakhstan ARC1039 | reverse complement strand
ATATACTGTACTATATATATAGTAAATATATACCCTTGGCTCACTATGTTTTTTTTGCGATAAACATACAAAGCAAAAAGGGCACTAGAACAGTTATAGGAGAAAAAAAAAATCGACAGGATCAAAATGTTTGGGAAATCCTGAATTAGCAGTGGATTATTATTATGTTTTGGCAGATTGTGTAGGTATACATTTTGGACGATTCTAACATGGTAAACTTATACTTTCATACAGTTCATAGCGAAAATATAATAATAATAATAATAATTTACTCATAACCCCTACATAAAAACGAGAAGTGGAGCGACCAAATGAAAAAAAAATCATTGTAAATAAACAGATAAACATTCCCAAAGATAAAACTACAAAGTCAAATGCATCAAAACAATCAAACCAGAGGTTGATATGGACCTATTTGTAAATAAGCCTGTTATTTTAATATAGAATACACTATTTTTTCTGCTGACACATAAAAATATCAGCAGCATCAAACACACAAACAATCCTTTGGATTCTATACCGCCTTGGGAAAAACAATAAAAGCTTGTAACAACGATAACCCGTACTTTCTGCATATCTTGAACATTAAACAATAAGAGCAAATTTGTTAGGAAAAGAGTTAAAAAGTTTAAACCCAACCCAGAATGACACATAATAAATTTAGTAAGAATTCCTGGAAATAAGCCATATTAAAAAGTCTTGTTTCCCGAGCAGGCGACCACATCGACCTATACAATGTGCAACATGTCGGATTCTAACCATGTTTCAGAATAGAAGTGACCCTCCCATAGAGAAAAAATCTGGCACAAAAGATGTACGCATAAATATTAGAAATAATAACCGCACTGCATTAACCAGCACATTTGAATCTTTTTAGGATGAATAGGGCCAATTGCATAATATCCCATGATTCCGAGTTTAAAGTTTTTACATTAAGAACATCCAAGAAGAAATTTGAAAAATTCGAATAAATGGCACCCAAGACTGCTATAAGATTACAAACAAACCAAGGCCGTATCCAAGAAATTATTTCAGGGGGGGGGTCTCCTCGGGTCGGACCTAATCCATGTCTAACCGTAAAAGAAGACAATAGATAGGAACATAAAATACTGTATATTGAAGTTAAGAAACGCAATAGTTACAAAATGAATTCACAGAACAAAAAAAAATCGACGTGTTTTTTGACTTGCGAACATGTCAATAACTGTATCAGTGTCAATAGCAATATCCTGTGCACTGACAGTAACGCTAGACCTGTCAAACGTTCTTCACCGGCTACATTTCGTAGCCATGTCGTAAGCCGTCGCAAGGTAGAGAAAGTCCTTTCCGGTGTAGCAGTTGAAACAGGCCAAGTAACTACAACTGTAAGAGAGTGGCTGATGTTTGGAAAGAAATTAGCATTGCACGTATGAGGTGCAGCCAAAGCCGAGACTGGTCTTTCTTTGTTGTTAACGTTCTGCCACTTCGTTTTCCATAATTTCAGTTCGGGGCTTAGGGCATCTGGCTCTGGTAAAACGTCGGAGTAAATTTCAGCATTCTCACTGATTTCTGCGTCAGACAAGTTTCTTTCGTCGAAGTTCGCAGGTATGAAGCTGCTTAAAGTTGTCAAATTTGTACGATGCACCGTAAATCTAATGTATGTGCACATACCGAACACAAATGGACAGCTGCTCTGTGTTTCTCATGTCAGATGTTTCATCCGCTGAAACCAAATAGTAAACACTTTCGTTTGCTCTTTTAACAATGTCAGCTTGAATCATCTTTCCACAAACACCAATAAGCTCATTTTCCAGAACTGGGGACATATACATCCCATTTCCCACACTTTTTTCAATATGCTTTTTCAGCTCGTCATCACCACATAGCATTCTCACTCTCAAAAGAGCATGGAAATTTCCATCGTTTAAAGCTGGTTCTTTTTCTTCGGGACACAGAGGACAGTGATCATTCGCACCACAAAGGGCTAGCTGCTGTCGACCACAAAAAACAATAGTTTCTACAACCGGTTTGAGTCTCATGTGATTTTCTTTTGCTTGAGCTTTTCGAGCATCATCTAACTTGAAGAGAATATTGTCTTGCTTGCCTTTCTGTACGGCTAAAGCTGGTTCTTTTTCTTCGGGACACAGAGGATCGTGATCATTCGCACCACAAAGGGCTAGCTGCTGTCAACCACAAAAAGCAATAGTTCCTACAACCGGTTTGAGTCTCATGCGATTTTCTTTTGCTTGAGCTTTTCGAGCATCATCTAACTTGAAGAAAATATTGTCTTGCTTGCCTTTCTGTACGGCTACAGAGCCCTCCGCAAGTACAGCATTTCCTATATGGAAACTCAATTTACTGTGACAAGCGAAAACTTCAATTGCGTCTTTGGTAACTTTAACCTTGTGATTTGGTAAGCTTAAAATATGCGAGTTTCATAAAGAGGTCAAAGTGTTGAAAAAAGCAATTTTCTCGGACATTTCGGGGGGAGGGGTCAAACTCCCTACCCCCCCCCCCCTGGATACGACCTTGAAACAAACCCAACTGGTTCCATGATTCTTAATGCTCCAAAACAACTCCTGCGACATAAAATATATTTGATGAAAAAAAACATGTTTATTTTTCAAAACTAAGCCTGTATATACAGCAACTCTGCCAAGAGGATTAATCCCCTTTGCTGAAGCCCTAAGAAATAAGAACAAACTTTACCAGAGACAGATAAAGAGCTAAAGAGGAAAAAAGCGACACATAAAATAAGAACATGTTTATTTATTAAAGCCCAGTTGGTATACACAACACCTCTGCCCAGATTAAATCTTATTTCTTAAGTTTTATGAAACATGAATAAATACTACCAGAGAAAGAGCTACAGAGGGAGAACGAGAGATAAAAAGAGAGACAGGCCGTATCACAGAGTCAAAATCTAGTTGGCATCATTCTTCACCTGTAGATCTCTCCCTCTTGGTTTACAAGAAGTAGGCTACTGCCTTACCACTTGGCAGGCGTCTTAAACGTCTTAAATTTAAGAGAAACAGTCTTTAAATGACATAGTACATCAAAACCTACAAACAGGAGAGAGGCAGACATCCCCTCCAAAAATTAATTGAAGCATCTTCTCACTAGGAAGTTCTGCAAATAAAAACGTTAGTATGGGCGAAAATGCAGATGTCTGGGCCTTGAAACCTCTCATGAATAAGTCCTTCCTTTATTCTAAGTTGCTACAACTATTTTTACACAAAATATTATTTATTGTCAAACATGTACAAGAAAGGTCTTTCAGTTTTTCAAGCATCGCCTATTAAATGCTATTTAAAAAAACTTACCTTTGGGTCCTGACACGATTGGAGTTCATGTAGAAGTTGGCATTTTAAAAGTCGAAAAGTAGAAACACTCAATCTGGGAACAATATCATCACCGATTGCCAGAGACATACAGAATGACTCGGAATGAGTAGCCGCTTCTTTATTTAATAGACCACCTATTAAAAATTGAAAACAACTTCATGCTGTCTTTTAAAGATGTGTGTATGAGCATCTTTAAATGACAGCTTTTTGGATATTCAACAACTATGAACCAGGTTACATAGGTAAGCCCAGTAGCTTTTGTTAATAAGGAAAGATCATAGCCTGATCAAAACTACCCTACACAATCATCAATTTGAATCTCAATTTGGAAGAAAAAAAAAACGAAAAACGATTGAAATAACTGAAATCCTACCCGTAGGGTCACACAGACGCGAAAGACTATTCACATCAGCACACAAAATAAGAATGACAAAACTAAAAATGAGCTAAACAGGGAGAACATTATAATAGTAATGATTTATTTTTGCAAAATCTAGCAAGGACCATGACGAAACAAAACAGATACCAACCCACAAGTGGAAATCACTCAATATCTAATAAACAAATACGTAAATTCAATCAAACATCGACCAATAGAAAAACAATTTCTATGGTTGAGCCTAGTAGCAGGAACTTTCGCTCCTTTCGAGTTACCCCAAATTGATTTATTTTTTATTATTATCATCCGATTGTCTTTATCAATAAAACAATACCACAGAAATTATTTTCTGAGATCTATAAGTTCTTTACACTCCACTACAAAATAGAAATGCCTTTCCCCGACACCTCACACATTGGGTAACAGTAATGGTCAATTTTCTGCCTGGCCCTACTCATAAGCTTTATTCTTTTCCCATATGGCAACCCATGCGCTCCCATATTTACCTAACATCCTAACTCATCCGTCTCTTCACTCTAGATCTCTTTGATCTGTACATACAGGTCTATTGACCGGGTCTTTGCTATCCCCTCGTGCCATATTTGAATCTCCTTGTCTCGTAATCTTTCACGCAAAGTATATTAAAGAAAGAGAGAAGAGGAAGGGGGGTCCTATTTACGGAATATTTTCTGTTCGTTTCATGTTTTAATATTCCTGCTCAATTTCAGTTGATTTTTGTTGAGTTTTTAGTTAATTTCTAATCGTTCTTCATATGATGCAAGAAAATCCACTCCCCCCGCGTGTGAAATTTTCCTTGGAAACTTTCTTCTTCACAGAAAATTCTCCTCGTGGAAAATATTCCCCCTGCTTAAAATTTCACCAACAAAATTTCCAAATATTTCCCAATAACAAGTGCTATATATGAAGAATAGACAAATTACATAAGTTTCAGTCATTTTCCAAGGGACTACTGAGAGCCATGTCCTCTCCAAAGGCATATTTATCAAACCTTTCAACTCTACTGAATCAAATGGTTGTCTCAAAATTTTGATCAGATGTCTTTGGGGGAAAATGGGGCATGGGAGGGGCGCTAGTCGCCCTATAATTTTTGGTTACTTAAAAAGAATATTACAACTTTAATTTCAGCTCAAAGGAGCATTCTCTCAATCTTCTTGGACCATTGGTTGCATTCGATTACCCATGGGAAAAAAAACAAAAAACAAACAAACAAATGAACACGCATCCATGATCTTTCTTCTGGCAAAAAAATACAAAATTCCACAGTTTTACAGGTAAGACCTTGAAATATCTACAGTTCTCTGATATACTGAATCTGACAGTGTGATTTTTATTAAGATTATTTGAATTTCCTTCTTTCTAAAAAACCAGGCAATTTTTCTCGGGCTCGTAGCTTTTGATGGGCACCATTAAACCTAATAAATCTTATATATTTAGAATCAGGCAATTTTTTTGATGAATCTGGGCCGAATGGCTTCTTACTAACAGTTCATTACCACGAACTGTTTGATATTGTTTAATGTATCTTTATATAATTAGATTTTAGTTAACTGGTTCTCAGTCTGGAAATTTTAGGCTCGCTTGCCTTTTGTCAAACTTCCCTCTATACGCTTAATAAACTTACCCTTTGCTGCCAGATTGCAGCCCAAATATGGAAGTTGTCCTTGCACTTCTAAACATATTCCCTCACAGTGAACTCTATCTATTTCCGTCACCCCTCCTCCATTCCTGAAAACTATCAACACCGACTTCTTCAAATTTCCACTTAAGGGCTTCTTGTTCAAATACATAATTGTCTTATCATTTAGGTGGTGCAGTTTATCCCTAGATTCTGCCACTAATCCTATATCATCCAGAAACATTAACACAAACGCCAATTACCAGTGTAGGAGCTTCATTTACCAATAGTTACGACGGTGCATCGTTCCCAAAAAATGTGTATAATCATGGAAAGGAAGGGTATCCCTGTTTCACGCCAAGATTTCTTTCCAAGGAGAATGCATCTGTAACTTTCGTGCTCATATTGGTCTCCTTTCTTGAATACAAATATTCCTATCGATGTGCTCCCGCTTGTTGACCATTCCGTCTGATTCACAGCCAATGTGAAAAAAAGTGAAGTGAGGTGCAGCGTCAAGGCAGTACCTAAGGACAACCGATGGTATGTCATCCAAGCCTCGAGCAGACTGTGGCTTCTTTTTCTTTAGGTTACTCTATACTTCTTTGCCCGTTACGAACTCTATCGACTTATCTTCCTTAAGAGGGAATCCAAATTGGTTCATGGTTTGACCCATCAATGCTTATGAAAACGATGCCTCCATTTTTGTCTTTCTCATTTTCTCTGACCAAGTTCCTACTGGTTGCTTATTTGTCCTTTCCAGTGAATGTTTTCCTTTTCTAGAAAAGATTTTGCGACTCTTTTCTTGCATTGCTATCTGGATTTCATTATGCTTCTGCTTTTTCCTCTTTCTTATCTTCAACATTTTCTTATATGATTTCCTAGGTTCCCTACACCTTGAAAAATCCACAGTAAGACATCTTTCATTATTTTTGTCGAACCGAAAGGTCTCGTGCAACTTTGCACAAACTTCAAAACACTCATCACCTAACCAAATTATCATTTTCATAGCTAATTTCTCTGTATCATCAACATGCATACTCACCACAGACCATACATTATATCACACATTCTGGTTGCTACAGTCACATATGGTAATTCTCGTAGTTAATAAAACCACAATAATGGTTGTCTACAGACCAACATCTTGAAAAACAAGGAAAATATTTATTGCATAGGTAGCAGTGGTTTTTCTCTTTCTGCTTTTGTTTTTATCCTCAGGGTAGATCGTACTGAAATAGTGGGCATAGTATAATGAGAGAGGGCTCATTTGAGCAGTAGTGATTTTAACTAATGAAATAAATTGCGCTACAACAAAGTGCCATTTCTGCCTTTCCTTTCACCGTTCTACGAAGAGGATCTTCTTTTATTTTAGTGTTTTATTTCTTCACGGTTTGTTTTTATTTATTTTCGTGGTTGTTATTTGCGTTTTTTGTTTCTAAACTAAGGATGGTTGAATGGGGATCTCAACTAAAATCTTAACACTGTTTTTTTAGTCTGGAAATAAACTCGCTTTTTCTTCTTCACGATCCTCTTTTTATCATCTTGTCATGCTTGTTGTCTCCGAAATCAACTGCGCACGCTCTTTAACCTCCCTTATCTATTCAAAGCTCCACTCATTATCCCATCCTATAAAGTTCTAATTTCCTTAATCCTTTTTACGACCTCTATTACCCCCCACTCAAGGTTGACTTACTTCTCCTTTGGCCCCAAATAGATGGCCAAAAAGCACAATTTTCATAGATCTATCATACTTCAGCTGTAAAAAGTTGAATAGCCATTTTATTATTTAATTAAATTAAAAATGAGTTTTTACAACTGAAAGTAAGGAGCTACATTTAGAGTCAAAAGGAACAGAAATTATTCCGTATACGAAGGGGTTGCGCCCCTCCTCAATACCTTGCTCTTCACACTAAAGTATTTAGCACTTTCAAAAAAGCTTCCTATTCTAATTAAACGGCCCTTGTGTTTCAGGAGTCGTTCTCAAAAAATTTAAAACGAACCGTCAAACTTTGTTCCGATTTAGTCAAACCAATGATGTTCCGATTTCGACCCAAAACAAAACAAACGACCGAATTCGACCCCTATCTTATTGTGATGTTTATTAGGTAAGTTTCCGTCCCCAGGCGATTGGACTTCCTGATGGTACCCAGGATATCCCTATACCAATGATACAGAAACTGGAAATCTTTCGTTGTGATATAAAAAGTTAAAATACGATCTATATCACTTTTTAAAACTACACTTAACAGAATAGCAATAAATAAAGAAAAAGAGCGAGAACATACTAAAATCGCAACAGACAAAAAAGAAAAGAAATTTAAAACTTACCAATCAAGTAAAACATAGGTTAAAGATATATTACAGTTAAGGACAACATCAGGGAAAAATCAGTCTGAATTGAGCAATATCTAGATTTATTTTGCCTACTGAAATAGCAGTATGAAGGTCAATAATTCCAATTGTGCTGTTACCCCGGAGTTTGAGACCCAACATAGGAGATTAAGAATTTAGATACTAATAATAGCAAGAATGTAAACATAAATTGTCCCATTTATGTTTATATTTATGTTACATTATGTTTACATAATTGTCCTCATTTATGTTTACAAGAATGTAAACATAAATTGGAAAGACTAGAAGGGGAATAATAACATAATGTGCAAAATAATAAAAGGACTGTATTAGCACGCAAATAATAATCAGTTAAGCAATAAATTGCTGCAAATAAGGAATATGTAGCTACGGCGGATCTTTTCTGCTAAATGCTGAATAAAGTCGTTTGAGATTTGACTGCAACCGGTTTGCAGTCAATAAAGTTGGTTTGAGATTTGATGAAAACATTGAATCTTTGTCAATGTGTTTTCCTTTTTTTGTAAACCATTCTTCACATGTTCATATATGGTAGTAAGTATACTTTATGTTCAGGCTGCAAAACAGAATAACAAGAAACAAATTCTTCGAAATTTAATAACATGCAAAGAGAAATCGGAGGTTCCAATACGGAGGTTCCTCGGAGGTTCCAATACGATCAATCAAAGTAACTGAGCACTAATGTTAAGACCTACCACCTACATTTGCAGCGTCATTACCAAACAGAAGGAAAAACAAGGGAATTAGCAAAGAGAAGAGAGGGGGTGGAAGGCACGAAGATAGTTCTCTACACGGGCCAGTTTTCGTTCTCAGCAGCCCTTAATAAAAAACAGGTCAGGTGCCAGGTTGGGATGAGATTTCAAAGAATAGCTTAAATTGGTTGGGAATTCTTGTGGACCGGTAAAACTGAAGGATTAAACAGGGTGGAATGGATGAAATGTGTTCGCAAGGATATTGCTCTGAGAATACTCAACACTATGACAATTTTTTAGTAGTGGTAAAATTCTTCATTCAAATTAAAAAAAAAATATGTTTCTGAATCTCAGCAAAAAATACATTCCATGTTGTTTTTTAAAACTTTACTTAAGAAATTTCTCGTACAGGAGTTTATTCTTCACTAGTTGAGACAAAACAAAAGTTTTGTCACCAGTTCAGACAAAACAGACTATGAGCTGAGATAAAAAAAAGAGAAAAATTGCAAATTTCTTTCTTGTATATTACATGAATGTAGCTAATGCACTTGAAAATTTCCTAGGAAAATGCACAAAAAAACAACAGCTCTTATTGAAATAACTGACTTCTCTTTATCAAACTAAAGGTGTGCATATGCATATAGAACTTACAAGCAATATATGACAGGCAATGTGTACCGAAATGTTAGAGATATGTAAAGTTGCATGAAGTTTGCAAAGTAGAAAGTTTGTGAAGGGGAAATGCATCAGTCTTTTTTTGGCTTGAGGAAATTGCAAAAGAGAAGAAAGTAGCAAAACCTAATCGGGTAGGGGCAGAAATTCCTGACGTTTTACCGTTTTAACGAGAATCTTTTTTTTTTGAAAAATATTGCATACATTTTTACCACTTAGAAAGGGAAATCTACTGGGACATCCTAAAGAGCATCCCTGACTTAAAGAAGAGTATTAACGATTAAAAGAAAATATATATATTAGTTAATATTAATTATATTAATAAATAATATTAACAATAATTTTTAATAATAATAATTATTAATATATTAATAATATTGGAATGTTGTGAAGTGTCAGGAATACAGAAGAGAAGGGTGTCTCCGAATAAACCTTGGATTACAAAGAGTTTCTTACAGTCAATTAATAGAAGACGTTTTTTATATAAGTTGTTAACAAGGAGCAATGATCCTCATGATAATGTAATATATAGAGTTTATAATAGTAGGTTAAATGCTGCACTCCGACTGGCTAAGGTAGAATATTATAAGGTTAAATTTAAAAAAGTTGAGGGTAACCCGAGTAAGACTTGGACATTGATTAAGTCGGTGACTTGCCCTGGTAGCGTCTTGATCCGTCCAGATAATATGGGAATGAATAATAATGTTGCAGATGAGATGTGTAATCACTTCGCTACTATTGGGCAGGGTGTGTCATCATCGGTGCCAGTATTTGATCAAGATGGAGATTTTCGTCAGTTCCTACCTGAAGATTGTGATGTGTCTGCGTACCTTAAATCTGTAACTATTGATGAATTATTTGATGTTATAAATAATATGAAAAATGGTGCATCAGGAGGCGATTTTATTTCGTTGAAGGTCTTGAAGTCGATATTACCTGTTATATCTAGTCATTTTTAGGACTGATAAATAATTGTTTAAAAGCTGGAATATTTCCCGATTGTCTAAAGTGCGCGAATGTTATCCCGATATTTAAAGGAGGGGATAAGAATTGTTTTAGTNCGAATGTTATCCCGATATTTAAAGGAGGGGATAAGAATTGTTTTAGTAATTATAGACCGATTTCTTTACTGCCATTTATTTCTAGAGTGTTTGAAAAGTTGATTCATAGTAGGATGGTAAGTTTTTTCGAGAAAAGACGATCATGATATACTAGTTCAAAAGCTATATAGTAGTGGTATACGTGGTGATTTTTTAAATGTCATAGTTAGTTTTCTTAGTGGAAGGACTCAGTGTGTCGTGATGGATGGAGTTACATCTAAAATTGAATATATTTCGATTGGAGTACCCCAGGGTTCCGTTTTGGGCCCTTTGTTGTTTTTGGTTTATATTAATGACCTTTGTAGAGCTTCAAGTAATGTGTCTTGTTCTTTAGACCTTGATACTTACGGTACTAAAGGAATTCTACCATGTTTTGCTGATGATGCCCATTTCACTGTAGCTGCTAGAACTGAAAATGAGTTGATGACTATATTGAAACAAGGTATTTTTTCGATTGAAAAGTGGATGCGAGTAAATAAATTGAAACTGAATCACAATAAGTCGAATTTTTTGATTTATGGTAGAATTACTGGACATTATCCATGGATTAATAGTATAGAAGTAGGGCACCATACTATTGTAAGATCTACTAGTACTAGATACCTTGGTGTTATAATTTATGAAAGCCTTAGTTTTAAAGACCATATTGCATCTGTTAACAGCAAATTGTCTCGTAATATTGGTATTATGCGTAAACTTAGGTATCTTTTTCCGTGTGAAATTCTGAGAATGTTGTATTTTTCTATGGTTCACCCATATCTCATTTACTGTTGTATGGTTTAGTCGAAAACATTCGTAACTCACCTCCATCCGCTCTGCGTAACACAGAATATGGCAATTAGAGTTCTTTATGGTAATCAAATTGACCTATCTGTATCGGTGAGGCATCTTTACCGCGAGTATAAAATTCTACCGTTAGCAGGAATATGTGTATTCTATAATGCTCTGTTTATGTTTAAATATTTAGCTTCGGAGTTACCATCATGTTTTTCAGGAATGTTTAGTCTTGCGTCTACTATTCACGATCATTTGACACGATCTTCTCAGTTGATGCGAAGACCAGCTATGGTCACGTCTAGGTCTAGGTTTTCAATTCGCCATGTTGTTCCGTTAGTTTGGGAGAGTTTGCCAGAGGATTTGAGGAATGTTGGGGGTTTGCAGGATTTTCGTAAGTCGCTAAAGAACCATTGTTTTGATTTGTATATTTTGAATGGATTATTTTCGGGTCCGGTAAGTTGAGCTCTAATTATGTTGTTTTTTTTGTTTTTTTTCTTTTTTTTTCTCTTTTTTTTGTTTCTTGTTTTTTTTTATTTATTAGGAGGGTTTTCTCCCGCACAAGCATTGCTTCAGGGAATCGATGATGCATATATTTTTTTAAAATAAACCAATTGTTACTTACTTACTTACTTATTGATAATATTGATATTAATTAAAGAAAAGATTAAAATCTGATACCTGGAGGAGAAAAGGCAAAGCATCGTAGATTAGGGAATCTATGTCTTAGGAATATTGATAGAATCACTGCTACTCCAGCACCCAAACTGTGACCTGGAATACATAGCATTAAATTGAAAATCGGACACGTTATACATTTTCAAAAGACGTTACGAACAAAATTCTTTTTAATATCAACGTTTTTTAGTTTGGAAATTTCTAGAATGCCCATTTTGCAAAATTTTGTTCAATAGTTTGAAACAAAAGCAATGTTCCTCATTCATTTTTATTCACATATTTTCAAGGGTTTAATCACTTAGAAACTGATAAAGAAAACATAAATAATGTGAAGAAAAACATGGAAGAATGCTACCTAAAATGCTCGGCATAGAACCTAAGCGTGTCAACAGACTTACAGACATTTGATATTGGAAGAATCACAAATACATTAATATTTATCTTTCAACGAATCGACAGATGCCAGTGGGCAGATCAATGCAGAATCAACCGAAGGGGAAGATATGTCTAACATTTCTAAAGCCAAAGCTAAATTCTACTTAAAGAACCAAGACGACGTAAAGCAAAAGTCGAAGAAAAAATTACCTTTTTTCCCCAAACTCC
>JAQQPU010003235.1:37505-60594 GCA_029168905.1 Artemia sp. Kazakhstan ARC1039 | reverse complement strand
TCCTCAGGTCATAAATTACAACCCTTCACCTAAGGGCTGGGGGGGGGATATTGTCAACCTCAAAGACATAATATCTGGACCTTTCAAGTGCGCCGAACAAAAATGGCTATCTCAAATTTTGGATTAGATGTGTTTGCGGAAATGATGTGCGTTGGGGGGGGGGGCTGTTTGCCCTCCAATTAATTTCGAATATTTAAAAGGGCACCTGCACTTTCAATTTTCAAGTGAATGAGCCCCTTTTGAAGTTTTTACGGCAACTCATTCTACGCGAAGTGCCCTGGTCTAAGAAAGACCAACCAATAAATAATACATTGTGCCGACATCGTTCTATACTTAGGCAGCGCTATTGCGCTGCCTATGATATAAAAAGTAAGGAATAGAGAGGGATAAAGCTTAATTAATAAAATAAAACTTAAGAAATAATAAAACCGAGCCTTGCAAACAATAGACCTGTTCTGTTAAATAGGCCTCACTCCAGTCAGAATTTTGTACAGTAGCATCAATATCATTCATCTACTTGGTTCGACAGGGAAGAAGCAAGTTCGTTAATAAAACAAGAAGCGTTTGAAAATACTTTTTCAGTTAACAAAATTCTGCTTCATTCCTTATTAAAATAAAGAAAGCGTCGAACCAACGCGTTCTACGACAACGTGTTCTATCAAAACCTTATATACCTCAGGGCATAACTTACAACCCTTTCCCCGTAGGGCTGTGTGGGGGGGGGGGTTATCATTCTCAAACACCTAATTTCCAGAACTTTCAACTACGATGAACAAAATGGCTATCTAAAAATTTGGATTGGATGTGTTTGGTGAAAAGGTGGGCGTGAGACTGGAGTTAGTTGCCCTCAAATCGCTTCCAAGACTATTATAAAGGGCACTAGCCCTTCTAATTTCCAATCGACAGAGCACTTTATAAAGTTTCTTCGACAAAGATTTCAATAAAAACTTATATGCCCACAGGGCATAACTTAAAACCCTTTGCCTGAAGACTATGGGGGAGTGTCCTGCTCCAAGATATAATTTCCTGAACTTTAAACTGCGTGGAACAAAAACGCTATCTCAAAATTTTGATTGGATGAGTTTGGGGAAATTGTTGTTGTGGAAGGGGTGTTAGTTGCCTTCCAATCACTTTTGACTGTTAAAAAGGGTACTAGCCATTTCAATTTCCCATTGAATGAGCCCTTTTTGAAGTTTCTACGACAACAGGTTCTATAAAAACCTTATATGCCCCCAGGGCATAACTTACAACCCTTGCCCTGAGGGTTATAGGGAGTTGTCATCCTCAAAGACCTAGTTTCCAGAACTTTCAACTAAGTTGAACAAAATGGCTATCTTAAAATTTTGATTGGATCTGTTTGGAGAAAAGTTGGGTGTAAGAGGGGGGTTAGTTGCCCTCCAATCGCTTTCGGCTATGAAAAGGGCACTATCCCTTTGAAATTCCAATCAAATGAGCCTTTTTTAAGTTTCTACGCAACACTTTCTATAAAAACCTTATATACCCCCAGGGCACAACTTATAACCCTTGCCCCGAGGGTTGTGGGGGAGTGTCCTCCTCAAAAACATAATTTCTATCTGGAAATCAACTACGCTGAACAAAATGGCTATCTCAAAATTTTGATCGGATGTGTTTCGAGAAACGGTGGGTGTGGAAGGGGTGTTAGTTGCCTTCGATTCATTTTCGACTAATGAAAAGGGCACAAGCCACTCCGATTTCCAATTGAATGAGTCCTTTTCAAAGTTTCTTTGACAACTTCTTCGATACGAAATGCCCTGGTCTAAAGGAAAAAAAAAATACATTATTCCAACATCGTTCTTATATGCCTTCAGGGCATAACTTAAAACCCTTGCCCTGAGTTTTGTGCGGGAGTAACCTCCTCAAAAACATATTTTATATCTGGAAATCAATTACGCTGCGCAAAATGGCTATCTTAAAATTTTCGTTGGATGTGTTTCGGGAAATGGTGGCTGTGGAGAGGGTGTTAGTTGCCTTCCAATCACTTTTGACTATTAAAAAGGGCAAAAGCTACTCCAATTTCCAATTGAATGATCCCTTGTCGAAGTTTCAACGACAACTTCTTTGATACGAAGTGCCCTGCTCTAAAGAAAAAAAAATAATACATTGTGCTAACATCGTCCTGATATGTCCCCTAGGGCATATAACTTAAAAACCTTGCCCTGAGGTTTGTGGGGGAGTGAGCTCCTCAAAGACATATTTTCTCTCAGGAAATCAACTACGCTGAACAACATGGCTATCTCAAAATTTTGATCGGATGTGTTTGGGGGAATGATGGGTTTCGGGAGGGGGAATAGTTGTCCTCCAATCACTTTCGACCTTTAAAAAGGGCACTAGCCACTCCAATTTCCAATCGAATGAGTCCTTTTCGAAGTTTCTACGACATCTCCTTTGATACGAAGTGCCCTGGTCTAAGACCAAGAAAAAATAAAAAAAAAGATAATTTGCCAACATCGTTCTTTACTTAGGCAGCGCTATTGCACTGCCTATGATAGAAAGTGCGGAATAAAGTGGACCACAACCATCTTAATAAAGACAGGCTTAAAAATCAATCTCCGAAAAATCTTTGCTAATATTCAAAACAGCAGAAATCAACTGAATAGCAACGGAATGATTAACACCGAGCTTTTTTCATTGGCATTATATTTGCAAAATATTAAAATGTAGAAATGCTTAATGCTATTGAGACAGAAAAATAAGCATCATCAAACGCACTATCTTCAGTATTTGTTTAAGAATGGGAGTCCAAGGACTTTGGAAGCTAATTGAACCTGCTGGTAAACCTGTTCCCTTAGAATCTTTGGAAAACAAAGTGCTTGCAGTTGGTAAGTGACTTAACTAGCCTAATATGCTTAACATTGCATTTCAGATTTAATTCAGAGCCATAATTGAAATTACCAGAATTATAAGATGTGCAAAATGATGTTATTGAGTTACAACTAAAGGGAATATACCACTCAATACCCTTTTTTATGCTCTTTACAAATGTAATTATCATTTTTGTCAGAAATGAATTTTAGCCCTATATATACCAATTCAGGGTATATATTTGCACATTAGGGGGTAGGGGTAATTTTATTTCTGATGTAAATGAGAGGTAAGCTTAAACTTTCCCCCCACCCCCCTAATGTTCAAATATACACCCTGAATTGGTATATATAGGGGTGGGGGCTAAAGTTAATTTCAGACAAAAATGATTATTATATTTGTAAAGAGCATAAAAAAGGCATTGAGTGGTAGGCTATATTCACTTTAGTTGTAACTCAGTAATACAATATGGTAAATATTTACCAAGTAGTGTAATTTACTTAGTTAACACAAGTTTACATAACATAAACTTGCTCCTAAGTGGCCTACAAGTTTATTGGATCAACCTATTTTGCACGCCCCCCCCCCTAAAAAAATCCTGGATCTGCCCCTGAGCATGCCATAGGAGACTGCAGGTAAATAGGCTATCTACCAAATCATATTATTGAGTTAGGAATAAAATGAATACACCATTTGATGCCTTTTTTATGCTGATTACAAATACGATAAGCATTTCTATCAGAAATGAATTTCAGCCCCCCCCCCCTATGTATACCTAACTTAACTTAACCTAACCCAACCTAACCTAACCCTGAATTGGCATATATAAGGGGGGGGGGGTGAAATTCATTTCCAATAGAAATGCTTATTATATTCATAATCAGCATAAAAAAAGGCATCAAATGGTGTATTCACTTTAGTCCTAACTCAATAATATGATTTGGTAGATATTTACCAGACTGCATACTAAGCTAAAGGCTATTAGAATTACAGTAGAAACTATTGACTAGGGTAAAAAACCAGTATCCAATTGAGAAAAATTATGTAAAACTCAAACCCTCACATCTTGCTACCACAGAGGAATTAGGAAGAATTGTATATATTAGAGAATACCCATTATCCTATTTTGATGTATATATCCTTTTAGTGGTTCAGTTTTATTCATCTACCAGCAGAAAGCAGACTTTCTTCTCATTCTAAAAATGTGATTTTTATTGCTTGATATTTATTCAATAAATCTCAAATATTAAGTATAGATTTTACTTTTCAATTGTTCCAAAACAAAGGCCAAATTTTTAATTTATGCTGACAAATTATTGGTGAAAATTTGACCAAGAAGGCAGAGTTATTGTTACTGCCCTCACAATGCATAATGCTGTAGCAAAATAGGAGTGGTCCTAAAACCCATTGCTATTTTTCTGGAATGCTGAAGAAAAGTGGTCTTTCCCAAAAAGAGGTCTTTTACCCTAGGTGTTGCTTTTCCTGAGTTACAGCATGAGTTATCAGTCAGCACACTATCTGCACTGACCAGCAACTACAGGATAATCCTGTTGCTGGCAAGTGTCATTTAAGGTAATTAGCTCCACAGTCAAAGTAAGCTGTTTTCACTATGCCAGTAGGGTTTCTGTTCCACTTAATCAGTTGAGACCAACCTTGTCAATGCATGTGAATGTAATGTATCACCAAACTTATTGACAAGAGTTTTCCAGTAGGCATGATTTTGCTGGATTTTGCAAAAGCATTTGATAAAGTGTGTCACAGAAGACTGGATACTAAGCTAAAAGCTATTAGAATTACATGTAGAAACTATGGTCTAGATGATGCTTTTTCTGAGTTACAGAAAGCAAGTTGTAAAAAGTGTTTTGGGAAAACAGGCAAACATTTCTTTCAAAAGAAGTGATCTACTTCAGTAAAAAACAAAAACAAAAAATAAACCAAGACACCAACACTCAATGGAGTCAGTGGACAGGACAAGGCAACCCATTTTCAGTAGTCATGCTAAATGAGACCTGAGTCTATTAACTGATAAGAATTAAAGTTGGATTTACATGCTCAGATTACTGCTACAAAGGCTAGTCAGACTCTAGGTATAAGTAAGAGAACTTTCAGTTCCCCCTCAGTTGTTTCAAAGCTTAATTTGGCCTAAGCTAAGAGTTTGGTATGTGCATTTCCAACCTAATTAATATATATGACAAAGAAACTCTAGAATTTGTTCAGAGGTATACAACTAGATGCATCAGAGGTCTCTATGACATCCTTTACCCCTCTTGGCTTAAAAAATTCAATTTACCCACACTGGCTTATTGCTGAAAGAGATGAGTTATGATTATGACATCCAAGCTGCTCAACTATGAAAGTCTTATACCAAATATCTTTCAACGAAATAATTCTTCAAGAATCAGAAGGCATGATCAAAAATTTTCAAGAAGCATGCCAACTCAAGCTTACATAGCAAGTTCTTTTCTGATTTGGTGGTGAGTCTATGGAACTCAGCCTGTGTTTGTAGAACCATCAGTTGAAAAGGAATAAGGCAACAAGCCTTGGCAAATAGTTTGGGACTCACCTGATCAGTTAGGACACTATCTTCACTGACCAGAGACTACATAATCATCCTATTACTGGCAAGTGTAATTTAAGGTACTGTAATAAAGATGCCAAAAATTATAGACCTATTGAATGACCTCTATCTTCTAAAAAAATATAGATGACATGTTAAATGATGCCATCATATAGGCCTAATACCTGACAGCCAATAATCTCTTGCCCAACTGTCAACGTGGTTATAGGATAGGCAAGTCAACAGATTCAAACTTTCTTGTTGCCTACAAGAACTCAGCTTATAGGCCTAGATAAAGATATCCTGGTTGAACTTTTCCTCATTAACCAGGCTAAGGCATTTGAGAAGGTTCCACACCAGAGATCAAAGTTTAAACTGGAATGCCAGTGATTAAACAAAGAAGTCATCAATTGGTTCATGACCTTCCTGACAGACATAATTTGGGTTATGGTTGTTCTTATCTCAGATAGCTCACTAATTTGTCCCAAGCAGGAAAAAACAGAGTATCCCAGGACACTCATCTTGGCCCAAGTTTGATCAACAGCAATATTAGTGACGGCCCTGATTGCTCAAAAATTAAATTAACTTTTGTGTTGACTACCCTAAGCTTGCAGAGGCAGCCAACACTGCTGAAACTAGAACCTTCCTACAGGTAGACTGGTTTAGACTAGTACACTGGTCAGAAAAGTGGCTGCTATAGCACAATGCTGAAAAGTGCAAGGAGCTCCACCTTGGTCTAAATAACTGTGAGGAATAGTACTCATTGCCAAATCTCAGACCCAGCAGCTACTCAACATGACACCAACAGAGGAGGAGCATGTCCTTATTTCAGGGTAGACTCTCAGCTAAAGTTCCATCAGCATACTCTCTCAGCTACTGCAAATATAGAGAGATGTGTTGGCAAAAAAAAATTTGTAAGCTACAACTTGAATGGAATAAAAAAGTTGTACACCATTATGGTATGCTCAACACTTGATTTTGGTATGACATTGGTCTCCCTTCAATCAAAAAGAGATGAACAACTCCTTGAATGTGTCCAGTGGCATGCCAGCAAAATACCATATGGTCTGAAAACCCTCCCTTACCATGAAAGGCTTGCAGATTTAAAAATTCTGGCTTTTACCTACCATAGGAAAAGAGGTGAAGTCATCAGAACATTCAATCATTTACTAGCCTTGTTCCCTACAACTCCAGCCAGAGAATAAGGGAACTCCTGGAAAATTTCCTAATAAACTACAAACTGCAAGGAATGTTAATACTTCTACACCCTTGGTGTTGCTCCTCTTTGGAACTTCCTAAGTAACCAAACCATACACTCTCAAACTGTGGAGTCATTCAAGCAAGGTGTAAACAAGGACTAGGAGCAAAACAAATGACATATACAATGGAATGCCTCAGAGTCCTTAACCAAACTTTGAAGTCAACTTGGGCAGGTGTGCCACAGGGAGCCACCCTTCTATAGCTGCATAACAGAATTTAAGGTGTAATAGGGAAAATGACAGAAAACAAACAGAAGAAAGTGTTGACAATTTCTTGTAATTTTAGAATAATAATTATTGAGGGTTAACTTTGTCTGCTCAGATTGTAATAATTTAATGCTTTCAGAATATATTACTTTAAAATTTTGGATCTATAATATATTACAGTAATTACTTGGGTTAAAAAAAAAACAAAAACAAAACTGTCTTCCTACTTTAGTAACTGAAATAAATGAGCACTTGAACAAGGTCTAGACCCTACTCATCCATCCAGTTCCCCAGGACAAAACAGTATATCCAATCCGACAATCCGAAAATCAAGTCCAAAATAGAGCAAAATCAGCATCAATAAGTATATGTCAATGTTCCAAAACCAAGCTATAACACCTTAAATCTACAAAAACATTATATTCCTAAGGTGATCACCACATATTGGGGCTCATCAGATGAAAACTCATTGCCTAAACGGGA
Organism: Artemia sp. Kazakhstan ARC1039; assembly: GCA_029168905.1. Classification (NCBI taxonomy): domain Eukaryota; kingdom Metazoa; phylum Arthropoda; class Branchiopoda; order Anostraca; family Artemiidae; genus Artemia; species Artemia sp. Kazakhstan ARC1039. The sequence goes on along the minus strand of JAQQPU010003235.1, from coordinate 53,265 downwards.
GGATCCTCTATAGGAGGACAACTGCGGCAGGGCGTAAGATCCAGATCTATGGACAACGGCCTCTGCAAAGGGCTGCCTCGACCTTTTCGGGGTACCTGCAAGACTGGGGACCTTGCGGTCAACTCTATTCCCACTTGAGGAGTGGCGCCCCTCGAGGAAATTATAGCCTAGTAAACAACACAGCATTTGCACGGGATTCTGACTAATGGACAATTCTTCTGGGATTGGTATGTTTTGATGGGCGTCTTTGGGCTGAAAAACCTCTTCCTAGCTAATTTATCTATTACGGGTCGCCTCCCCGTAGTAGCATAATATTTGTAGGCATGAATATATAATGAGTCGGAGGTAATAGGCTTGAGATTGTCTGTGCAGGATTTTGACTCTTGTTGATAGAAGAGCATCGCCAAGCGCTGAAAACCATGTTGTGACCAAGATGGGCCCAGGATTGCACAGGAAAGCCTCCATTCTTGGAGGTCCCAGGGACTTCTTGCTGTCCGGTTCTAAGCCGGCTTAAGCACTTCAGTGTAGACTTGAGAAGATATGTGATCCCCGTCCTGCACTGGTATCCGGGATCCTTGCTTTTCCTGAGGCGAAAAAAATTTCAATGATTTAAAGAACATGAAAATTGGAACTTGGAATGTTATGACATTAAAAAATGACTATCATATCGACATTTTGACTGACGAATTCAGACGATTTGAACTGGATTTATTAGGAGTTTCAGAAACTCATATCCAAATTAGGTGATATAGAATTTGTTTACTCAGGCAGGAAGGATGGGTTACATAGACAGGGAGTAGGGCTCATGATGAATAAGGAAGCTGCTAAGTCTTGTTTAGGCTGGGAAGGTATTAATAATAGAATACTAATTGCTCATTTTATGACTAGAAAGTTCAAGGTATCAGTTATAGTAGTATACGCCCCTGTTGAACCGACTGATGGAGATACTAGTGACTCAGATGAATTTTACTTACAGTTACAGGAGCAAATAGACAAGGTCCCAGGTAGAAATACGATGTTATTGCTGGGAGATTTTAACGCCCAGGTTGGTAGAAATAAGGATAGATGGTATCCCAGCTTAGGTAAATTTGGTGTAGGAAAAGAAAACAGTAATGGATACAGACTTTTGCTATTTTGTAGGTATAACAATCTAGTTATAACCAATGCGGTGTTTGGTCATAAAATGGCTCATAAGCTAACATGGTATTCACGTGATGGTAAGACAGCAAACCTTATTGATTATGTTATAGTAAACTGAAGACTGGCAGGATCAATACAAGATACTAGGGTATATAGGAGTGCTGTTATTGATGTTAAAAGTAAAGATCACCATCTAGTAGTGTCAAGGGTTAATTTAAAGCTGAAATATCGGAAGGGTAATTACCTCCCGGGAAGTTATGATGTTAGTAGACTCCAGGATGAGAATTTGAGAGAAACTTTCCAGGAACAGTTGAATACTAAACTTGAGAGTTTAAAATTTGATAATGTGGAAGATGGTTGGAATAATTTTAGAAAAATAATTTGTGAAGTTGCTGAAGGTGTATTAGGGAAGAAAGCTAGAACTGCAGCTAAGAATATTAGTGAAAAAGCTTTAAGTTTAATAGAAAGGAGAAAGGACTTGTACAAGAATTATCTGAGTGATAGATCACATGAAAACAAAAGAAATGTAAAGAAAGTGGAGAAAGCATTGAAATATGAACTAAGGAGGTGTGAAGTGGAGGCCATGGATAAAATTGCCGAGGATTTAGAAGATGCAGCTAGACGGCATAATAGTAAAATATTGTACTGGCACGTTAACAAATTGAGAGGTAGTAGTCAATCCGGACTTGTCCCAGTTAAAGATAGGAATGGGGTGGCAATTAGCGATAAGACAAAAGCTAAAGCGAGATGGGCCGAACATTTTGAGAATTTGCTTAACCGAGATAGAGTTGCAGGAAAAAATATAGAGGAAAATGAAAAAGTTTGTGATACCTTGGATGTGAAGGAAGATTTGTTTTGTGAGGAGGAATTAGAAACAGTACTAAAAGGATTAAAGAATAATAAGGCTCCAGGTGCTGATAGGGTAGTAAATGAGTTTCTTAAATATGGTGGCTCTGAGGTTAGAAATAAGTTATTGAAGATTATGAATATGATTTTTGAAAAAGGGGAAGTACCTAACGATTTTAGGAAAACCTTAATTAAGCCACTTTATAAGAAAGGTGATAAAAGTGAGTGTGGTAATTATCGAGGCATTAGTCTGGTCTCTATAGGTAGCAAATTGCTTAGTAATATGATACTTTTTAGACTGAGAGATNTAGGTAGCAAATTGCTTAGTAATATGATACTTTTTAGACTGAGAGATGCCGTAGACAAAGTTTTAAGAGAAGAGCAGTGCGGTTTTAGAAAAGGTAGAGGATGTGTTGACCAAATTTTCACTCTTAGGTTAATAATTGAGAAGTTTCTATGTTTTCAAACACCTTTGGTCCTCAGTTTTATAGATTATGAGCAAGCGTTCGATTCTGTTGATAGAGGAGCTTTAGTAAAGGTTTTATCCTTGTATGGTATACCAGACAAATACATTAAAGTGATTAGTGCTATGTACGAGAATAACACTGCTGCGGTTAAGGTAGGAAATGAGGTTAGCAGCTGGTTTTGTATTAAATCAGGAGTTAAGCAGGGTTGTGTTCTATCCCCCTTTATATGGATTATTTTGATGGACTTTGTTTTAAGGAGCACAGGAAAGGCAATGGGAGACCACGGAGTCAAATGGGGAGGAAAATGTCTCCTGGACTTGGATTATGCTGATGATTTAAGCATCCTAGATGAAAGTGTGAGCAAAATGAATGAAGTTTTAGAGGTTTTGCGAGTTCAGGGTGCTAGTATTGGTTTGAAAATTAATGTTAGGAAGACTAAGTCACTAAGGCTAGGAATAAGTGAAGATGAAAAGGTGACGTTGGGTAATGAAAAGATTGATCAGGTGGGCAGCTTCACTTACCTTGGTAGTATTATTAGTAAAGATGGTGGGAGCAGTGAAGATGTTAAAAATAGAATAGCCAAGGCTCAGGGTGTTTTTTCACAGTTAAAAAAAGTCTGGAAGAATAGGAAGATAAGTCTGCAAACCAAGATTAGAATCTTAGAAGCTACAGTGATGACAGTGGTCAAATATGGCTCCTATGAAGCATGGACGCTCCGAAAAGCGGATGAAGATTTGCTAGATGTTTTCCAGAGAAATTGCTTAAGGATTGTTCTGGGTACCCGGCTGACTGACCGTATTTCAAACAATAGGCTATACGAAAAATGTGGTTCAATACCGCTTTCTAGGTCTATAATGAATGAAAGGTTGAGGTGGTTAGGGCATGTTGTGCGGATGAAGGATGACAGATTGCCGAAGATTGTTCTTTTTGGCCAACCATCTAGGGCTAAACGGAAAGCAGGTCGTCCCCGTCTGGGGTGGGAGGACGTCATAAAGAAAGATTTAAAGGAAATGGGAACTTCGTGGGCGGGTGTAAAAAGGGAGGCTTTGAATAGATTGGGGTGGAGGAGGAGCGTGCGTAGCTGTGTTGGCCTCAGGCGGCTTGGTGCTGCGATGAGTTGTTAGTAGTAGTAGTAAATGGGTTTTGGCGCTTAAATTTCATTACTCAGGCAATATGAGCATGCCATGCCATAATCTGGCATACCCCTATGTAGTGACGCCTATGGAATAAACAAAATTCAAAATATCCAAAAAATTAAAATATATACCCCAGAAAAATTATTTCAAGCATTCTTAATCAACCTTCAAATAACACTGAGAGCCAAACCTTCAGCCAATTTAAATACAAATAAATGAATAGCACTAGCCCTCCCCCCAGAACAATTTCATCTCACTCAAATTCTAAGAATTAAATTCTGAATATCACACCTTAATCTTTACCACATGTGTCGCAATCTACCATAAACTACCGGGAAGATAAACCTGATTCCTTCAGCAAGTTACCATAAAACATCATTCAAGATATCTTGATAACTTTTATTATACTTTTGTAAAAGCTGATTATACTTAAAACAAAGCTTTTTAAATTCCCAAGCAAGTTTATTGGCGGAAAAACCTCTTACGATTAGCTTCTTGCTAAGTAACATACATCTATTTCTAAAATTGATGTAATTAGTACAAATTCTTGCATATCTAAATAGTGGAGAAAAATACGATGAATATGTTATATTTGAATGAATATTACTTTTTGGAAATGGAAAATTAACTATTTCAAAATTAAAATCGTCTGTTTTATTGTATATTTTAAAAATTAGTAGAATCTTAAATTTTCAACCTACCTCTAAAGGCTCAAAATAGAATTTATCTATTAATAGAAGAGTACTTAGAAAGAGCATAAAAAGAGGCATCAAGTGATGTGTTCACCTTCTTCTTAGCCAAGTAATGGAAAATTTAATTTTTACCTATTTCATTTTAGTAAACAGCCTCTGACATTGGTAAGTTTTTTTCTATTATGTAGCTAAGCTAAATCTAAATACACCTGTCAATGCATCATAGTATGCTCTTTCCAAACATGCTACTCAATTAATCTGCAAATTTTATTTTGAGTATTTAAAGAGATTCAGGAGTGTGTTAACCTTCTAGCTAGCTAAGTAATTGAAAACAAGTCCTAAAGGCCTTTTTTTTATTAAGAAAGCCTCATTCCAATTTATTTTTCTAAAGTTTTCTAAAGTTTATTGAGGAATGATGTTAGCTTTGGTTAACTAAAAAGAAATAGGCTAACTTTTCTTGTTTTATTATGGAATGATATTGGAAGATTTCTTTCCTTTTTAACCAAGTTGAGAAATGGTAAAGACATACTATAGTAGCAAGTTCTTATCAAAAAGCTTTCGAGATCTGTAACTTGTATTGTTATTGGAGTGTTTTATTGCTCACCTAGTATGGCATCTTTCCAAGAAAAGGTCTTGGCTGAAAAGCTAGATTTGTGAATTGATTTTATTACTTGTAAGTACCCAAATGTTGGAATTTGCGTTACTGGTGATAAGAACAATCTAGGAATTGAAAGTTTCCTCAGAAGTTAAGGACTCAATTAAATAGTAAAGTTTCAGACTACTAAAGGTAATACTAAACTTGATGTAATTTGCACAAATTTGTCAAAATATTATAATGAACCTCAAGACCTACCTCCCCTTGGTGTTAGCTACCACTACATGATAAAGTGGGCTCCGCTGCCTTTCTATAAAGTAAAATATATCATTGAGAAAGTTTCCTACCATCCTCTTTCGGACAGGGGTCTTTTAGAATTTGGAAATTGGATTACATCCGAATCCATGGATGAGGTAGCAAATTTAGAGTTCTCTAATGAAAAACCTAAATTTTTGCAAGATAAATTAAGAAATAAATATGAAGAATACTTTCCTGAGAAAACGTTCAAGCGGTGCAACACAGATCGCCTTAGAACCCAAGAAATTGAAGATTTGATTCAGTATAAAATTCAACCAAGAAAAGAAGGGAAAATAGGAAATGCCAATATGCTCTGCAACAAAGTATGGAAAATGACAAGAAAAGCTGCAGCTGAGTATTACCACAAAAAAATTGATAATCTTTTTGAATTGAAGCCTAGCATGTGGTATAAGGAGATAAAACGAATTTGTGGAGAATCTCCTAGTGGTGTTGATTTTTGTTCAGATTCTAACAATGAAACGGTTGCTAACCAGTTAAATGGTCATTTGGCCAGAATAATCCAGTCTTTGCCACCTCTTGATGTAAATAAAACGAACCAAGAGTATCAGAAAATTCCACATGATGACGTACCTTTACCTACTATTTCTGAGGATCAAGTTTTTAGTAAAATAAAGAAACTTAAACAAATTAGTATTACTCCCATAGATATTCCGATTGAACTTATAAAAGCATTTCCTCACAAATTGACTAAGCCCCTAACATGAATTTTTAATTGCATTTCAACTTCTTCAGTTTACCCACAAATACGGAAAATGGGGTTTGTTACTCGAATCCCTAAAAAAAGATACTGAACTTAATTTCGATGGTGTGAGGCCAATCACTTTGACCCCCTTGTTCAGCAAAATATATGAAATTTTTGTAGCAAATTGGCTAAAAGCTGAAGTTGGACCCCTCCTTGATCCTCATCAGTATGGTAACAGAAAGAATACTTCAACATCCCATTATCTAGTCAGTCTTTTATATTTTATTTTTAAGCATGTTGATGAACCTGGTAAATGGCTAGACTTAATAACAATTGATCTTAAAAAGGGTTTCGTTTTGATTGATCATAACATTTTAATTTCAAAGCTTTTAATTGATTTTAGAGTGAATGTTGCTGTTGTGAAAATGATTTTAGACTTCAAAGTGTAAATTTTTTTTTTAATGTATTTTTAAAAATGAATTATGTTTGACGTGAACGTCACGTTCTGAAGGTCAGTGCGAGGGGCTGATGGTGCTGACGATGCCTGAAACCATGCTTTCACGTAGATGATCACAGTGAATTGACAAATATCAGCAAGAGCATTTTCTTGCCTTTTCGTGAGTTTGAACTGATTTCTGAACATCCAGATCTTTAGCACATAGATGGCCTTTGCCATCCACCTTGCTTGATGCAGCCCAGCTGTAGCTCTGAACGAGATTCCTTTAGATGGCGTTCCACCGAGGAATATGATTGTCAAGTCCAAAAGCTCACGGTAATCATCACGGGGTTGATACACTAGTGTCTGCATATCAGCAAATGCTATGATATCTGTGATTACATGTGAAACAGCTGTAAACACGCACTCGTCTGATGAAGCCGTCTGAAAGTCTGCTTTGTTAATAAACTGCCAGGTTTTCTTAAACTGGTTGAAAATTGTTCATATCTGGGCCTTAGCTAGGACTAAGGCAATCAAGCACCACTGCTTGCAAGACTATTTCTAAGATATGATGTCGACAAGCTAACCAAAGCATGTCCTTGTCAAGTTCTTGTTCCAGAAGGATACAAGCACCATTTCTTGCACTGGAATTGACAGATGTGGTGTCAAAACACATGCACTTTACATTATATGTAATGTTCCAAGTCACAGCTGCTTCAAAAACTGCTGCCGCATAAGCTTGGCCAGTTCCCGAGGCTAGCTTTGGAACAGCAAGAAGCTGATCTACACCTGCTCCGGAGACCAAAATTGGAAGGCGATCGACAATATGTCTGCAGCAGATATCCTCTAGAAGTTTTCCATCCCAGTGAATAGTTGGAGGAACTGTTGGTTTAAACTCATGTCGTAAATTTTCGGCTATTATCTGGCACTGCTTCATCCTGTCTCTGCAAGAGCGATTGATATTGTATTCAGTGGGATCATGACCAAGGTGTTGCAGAGTCGGAACAAGAAGTAATGCAGCACTTCTGTCACTAACTTTAGCCACATCCAGACAGGCTGACATTTTGTCATCCAATATGCTTACTCGTCCTCTTTTTTGACGTTCTGCTGAAGTCGACGGTTAAATGTCTTCTGTTTCAGGGTATTTAATTTCTTGACCTTTTTTGCTATCGGTGTCACTGTCAGATGTTAATTCCAGTATCAATCTCTTTTCTCTTGTTTTCTTTCTTGCCTCTCCTCTCAATTCTTATGTCATGGTACTCTTTCCTTTTCTGAGATGATGCTCTTTTTTTCTAAAACCTTGTCGACACTGCCCATCTTTCCGCGGCGTCCTGGTCCCCGCTGTGCTAATAGAAACTCACAGTCTTCTTGAATATGTATCATCTCCATTGCGTTGGCGTGGGCAATGTCAAACAAAACGTCCAGGCCCACTTTCCACTCTTCTTCCTTCTTTTTCAGTGTCTCAGAACGCTTAGATTTGTTTTCTTTATTTCTCTTCAGGTTGTCATACTCCTGAAAGAGACACTGGATTGGCTTTACGTGATTTCAGATAAAAATTTCAATTGCCATTTTAAGGATTCTAAAAGTAGATAAGAATTCAGATTAACGATGCTTCTTGACTACTAAGGTCCCCTGCGGTGTGTTGCTACAGACCTGCAGTGTGTTGCTATAGCTGGGTTGGATCTCTGTGTCCTGTATGACCAAGTTCAGGTCAAACCCACTGTGTCACCACAAGACAAAAGTTTGATGATATAGTTTTTATTGTTACTAAAGAGCAATCTGAACGTCAATCCATCTTCCCCATAGGAGAGTCCCATAGCCGCTGCGCTGTATTAACTATATAAAAAATAAATAAAGGATTGTTAGTTGAGAAGAGTATTTTTTGAAAATTTGTTGTTCTTCTTAAATAATATGAATTTATAAATTTGAATGTGTTTAATGTTAATTCATATTATATGTAAAAAACAAAGAAAATCTTTTTGGTAGCCTATGAACATTGCTATTTTTAAGCATTTTCGTAAAATACTGCTTTTCACAAAACTAAGATATTACTTTTGAGGCTGTTGTTGTTGTTGTTGTTTGGAGTTTGACCTGTTTGATCAATAGGTCATATATGTTTTGTATCAGTCGAATATTTTTTGCCTCCTGTAATCACTAGCGTGCTTGGGTGTCACTTCAGTCCGTATTCACTGAACTTGATCATGTATCACTTATTTGGCTATTGGTAGGAAGTTATTCACCTGCAGCAACTGCCTGCATTGAAAAACGGGAATCAAAATAATGTGGCTATGCTTTGTCATACAGCAATTAGAATACATATACAACACAACTATAATAGATAAAACAATTTCACATTATAACCTGTCACATACTTCCAGATACATAAATCTAAACAGATTGGCTTTTCAGGCAACCTAAAAGAAATTTCGTAATATATGCTCCATTCTTTTCCAATATTGTTCTTCAGACTTATTAAAATGAATTGACACAACTTGAGTCTTAGAAACTGCTTAAACTAATATAGGTTTTTTATTAAATTATATGAAGGAACTGCAAATATTGTGATATGCCTACAAAAGAATCCAACACCAACTCCTGGACTATTATAAACTACAAAAATTTATATTAGCTATAAACTATTATAAACCAGAAGAGAGACTGCAAAGCTCCAGAAAAACTTCAACTCCTCTCATGTTATAACTTTTCACATCTTTGCTTTATCTAAAAGTATCCAGGACAGTGAAAGTGAAATCTATTTTTTTTGGATTTGGTTAAGTGGAAAACTACACAACCATACAGGCCTTTCTTAAAAAAACATAAAAAACAAATGGAAATTCAATTTCTAAGGAATAAACCTCCAAGTGCAGTTGTGCAATTTTTGGTAGAAGATGGTGCCAAATAATAATGATAAAAAATTGAACTTGAAAGGTTGGCTAAAAACATATGGGACAAAACAGCTTAAGCAGGTGTAGTTTTTCTTTGAAAGTGAAGCAGCTTTTGGGAACCAAGAGATTGCTTATGTTGGTAATTCTACAGTTGAAAAGATGTGTGCTTTTAACTAGTTCGTTTTGTTCACATAGCAACGCTGATGATTATTTGGTACTGCCCCAAAAACTTTATAACTATGGAACAACCAAAAAAAAAAAAAAAAAAATGGTTTTCAGGTGTGTATATATCTAAGATGGGTCTGAGAGGAGAGGGGAGGCGGGGCTAATTAAATGTTTTTATTTCGATATGTTGGTATATTAAGAGTGGTGAATTTTCAGATGTTTCTATTTGGCTCCACCAGGCTACAAAAGGTTTCCGAGATGCAAATGGACAGCCATTGGCAAATGCCCATCTACTTGGCTTATTTCACAGAATATGTAAGCTGATGTTTTACAAAATAAAACCAGTTTTTGTGTTTGATGGAGGAGTACCACCATTGAAGAAACAAACATTGGTAATTTATTATCTTCTCATTATAATTTAATTATGAAATCAATTATAAAATTAATGGAATTATTTATAGAAGTAAGCCAGTTTTTGTTTTTGATGGAGGAGCATCATTATTGAAGAAAAAAACATAGGCAAATTTATCATCTCCTTCTTGTAAAATTTTATTTGCAGGATTAATTGTAGACTTTACAGAACAGTTTATAGAATAATTTAGAGAATTAAGCCAGTTTTTGTCTTTGATTTACCATCACAAAAAAACTAACAATGCAGTACCACCATTGAAGTGTTTGAGGAGCATTGGTAAATTTGTCAGCTTCTTTTAATAATTGTTTTTTGTTTTAGTTTTACAGTTAGTCAGATTTACTATTCAGGTCATATAAAAAAGCATGAGTAACTTATAAGAGTGGAAATTGGCGCAAATATATATATGAAAAACAAATCACATATGGCATCTAACGTTTGGTGTTTCTTGGTACTTTTTTTTCCAAACTTGGTAATTGTTTTTCTTTCTTCAGAAATGGGATTGGACGTTTACTAATACACTTATTATTGCCAATTACACTAATTTTACCTTTTTTTACACTAAAAAGCACCATGAAATGCCAAATGCTAGATGGCGTAGGTGATTTTTTCTTTAAAACCAGTGCCAGTTTCCATTTATCCTCATTCTTTTGTCCACTTTTAATTCAGAATAATTTATTGTTGCCATGTATGCTACTCTTAATTAATTCCAAAATGACGATTTAAAGAAACCATTTGATAATGAACTATAAAGAACATCTTTTGCCAATGTAAATGAAAAATGCCAACATCAATGAATTATTAACAAAATTTTGCATTAAAGCTTTTCACAGTAAGATTTATTTTGCTTTTTTGGGGAGTTTTGACAATTTTGCAGGATCTAAAAAATGCACTATCTTTAATGCAGTAAAGCTCCTTATTGAGGATAATTGAATAGCATTTTATTTTGAAATTTGCCACATTAAATGATCTGCTTTTTGAAATAATAAGGCTATAATTGCTAATAAGGAGCTCACCAAAGGGCAGAGTTGTTCCTAGGGGTGCAACCGGGGCAATTTCCTTGGGTTTTGTGGCTTGAGGGGTGCCTTGGCTGGGGAATTGCCCACTTTGATCCAATTGTCATTTTGATTCAGCCTCTTTTGCTTGTATTTGAGTCAAGTGGTGTGTGCTGTAATTAATTTTGCTCCAGGTACAACCAACCCTAGGAATGGCTCTGAGTATGGGTTACTTTCAAGAGTAGAAACTGGCGCTAGTTTTGGCAAAAAATCATCAGCGCCATCTAGCGTTTGGCATTTTCGAACCTTTGAAGGATAGTAAAAAGAAAATAGAAGATGATACGAGAGGATATTCCCTTAAGACATGACAGATTTGGGGTTGGATGGTGAAAGAGTGGGACTTAATTTTTGTCCTTGGTTGGTTTCCTGGAGGAATGAGTTAATATATTTCTAAGCTCTTTTAAACTAGAAATTAGTTGGGAGTCTTAATTTTATTAATTAATTTTTAAACTTCGACTTAACATTAATTTGGTGTTAGTTCTTCTCTTTAAACTCTAAAGAGCTGCTTTTTAGTATCTCTAGCCTGCAGCTTGAAGTGACAAATCTTGATTCATAATTCAGTGAAAAGTGACGATTTAAAGAAATCATTTGTGAATGAATTAGGGAATGAACGTGAATGAAAATTCTATTTGAATGAATTTATAACGACTCAGTTAAAATTTCTTATATATGATTCATTTATTTTTCTAAATTTATGGTTGGAAGGTCAAAGGATATGGCAAAAGTTACAGAAAACGACTAAGAAAAGAATTTGAAGATCGTGTCTGAAAACAACCAATGCTAGCTGGCATTACCCAGCAAAATCATAATGCTAGTTATAAAAATATATGTATTAATTAAAAGGTTTTCATATATGACTTAATTTTGACTTACGTTGGGTACCAGATAAGAGAACCATTTTTACCACGAGGACACACAAAGTATAGATAGATAGATAAGCTGAACAAGGCCATACAACACAGTATTTGAAAAAACAACAACAACAAAAACACAAACTTATATTACTCTCCTTTCCTTTCAACATCAATACTGTGCATACAAAATTTTTTCTCATTATAAACCTAAGAAGGTTATACAATACAGTATTCCATAATATACATAATAAAAATATCATAAGTAATAATTATCCCCCCCCCCATCCCCCTAAAAATGTGTTACTAACCTTTGTTTACTACTTCTATAGCATATTAACAAACCTGGATGATTGTATTTCTAAAGTGGTCTGCAAAAAGCTGCTGCCACCCAGCCAGAGTATGTGCCTCATCCTCAACTCCTTTATTGCATCTGGGGCAAGAGTAATTTGTATCTGAGGCCGCCTTTTGCTTAAATATTTGCGTAAATAAAAAAAATTAATAAAAAAATAGCCCATGCTCTGCTTACTAATCTCTCTTGAACTATTTCAGTAACAATAGGCGTAGTTTAAAAAGACATCAGTATGTCTGCTTACAGAAAGTATTCAGGTTTGATCAAGTTAACCTTTGATTGAAATCTGGATTCCAGTGAATTAAAATTTGGCTTTGGTGTTTTGATTTTGAGTTGTTTTTTTTTTCAAATCCCTTTAGATAATGTTCCACTGTCATTCTAGTCGCTTCTAATGCCAATTAAATTCACCTTAAAGTGCGGAAGTTTTCTCTATTATCTCTCTTCCATAATCTTAGGAATATTAATTACCCCTAATTAGGGGGGTGATAATTGATTATTTTCTTGACGGTCTGATCAAAACACTAAGTTTAGGCTAATTTATTTTAAAGAGAGGACATTTAATCATATAGCCAAAGTCTCAAGTTGAAACCCATAAATTGTATATACGACTTCAGATTGAGTTTCGTCATCTCTTATAACGAGTCTCATATGAGGGGCCAAAATTGGGGCCGTATTTTAAAAATCGCTTTATATACTCCTGAAGTTTAGTACTGATAGGGATTTTTATTTTTAAGGCCCGGGAATTTTATTTACGTCGAGCAATTTTTAAGCATTTTTGAGCAATTTTTAAGCAAACGTTGATTGAAGAAGCCCATTGTATGTAGCAAAACATGTGTGGGTTCCATAAACTTGGGGGCCCCTACTACCTAATTAGGTTATGTCTTGATCCTCCTCCTCGAATCTTGAATGTCCTCATCGAAATTTTCCGTGGCCGCTTGTACTGTTCTAAGATTCTAAAATACTCATTAAGATGTATGGCTGGAGGAAACTATACAGATAGAAATTTTGATGTAACCTCTTTTGACTTATGATCACTCAGAAACTATTGAGGAAATCGCCTTGAGTGATCAAAAGTGAACTAAGCCAGAAGCCAGAAACTTTGTGTTTCAAGTTTGATGCTTGATATCCAGTAAAGTTGGTATTTAAGGGCCTAGAAGTCACTAATGACGAATATAGGACGAAGTTGGAATTTGAGTACAATAAAACAAAACAGTTTGCAGAAGAATGCTTTTTTTATTTTCTTGTTATTATTTTTTTTTATAGCGGCTCTTGATTTTTCTCTGAGTTTTGCCCAAGGTTTTGCTTTTATTCACTTATCTTTATACCGTTCTTTTTTATTACTAAGTAAATGTTGATAATTGGAGATCGGGAATGAAAACACTTGCTTACAGGACAGGGGATATTTCTCCAGCCTTAGAGTGGTTGAAAGGAACTTTTAAGAAATTTTATATTCCGGTCCAAAAATTAACTTTAGGGGGGGCATGAAGAAGGAACAAATCCCCCAAAATAGATTGGGTCCTCGTGCTGGTTTGTAGGCATAATTACGCAGAACTGTAGGAAAGATCCTTGAAAAACCGTTAAGGGGATTTTCCTCCTCTATGCAAGTCTGACTGGCGAGACTGCTTATTATAGTTTAGTTCTTTTTACTTAGTAGTATCGATAGTGGTCGACTTGTTATAGTTCGGTCTTCGAATGAATTTGTTAAATTATGAAATACTCAATCAAATTTAATATAATAAAAGAGAATAATAAAAAATGTATAATTATCAACAACTTTACAGATCTACTAATCTAAAAAATGTAATAAAAATGTATACTAAGTTAACAACTATTAATAACTTACCAACATTTTATTACTTAGTTACAAACATTATTATTAATTTTATATTATTTATTTTAATATTTTATGTTATTTATTTTATTAAATTTTTGATATTATATTTATTAAACTTATTAACAGATTTTGTTAAATTTGTTAAATTAGTTGCATTTTTGTGAGAAATTTCTAAGATGTGAGAAAATCTCTGTGAGAAATTTCTAAGATTATGTACCCTTTATTGCCTTACTAGAAATTATCTGTTTATAATAATAATAAAAGTGATCATTATTTAGTTATCTACCATCTACAAAAGGATTATAGTGGAGTATCACAAAAAAAGAGAAAAAACATCTACATATACTTCCAGAAAAATAAAGAAACAACACTCAAAAGAATGCAGGTGAAAAAACGGAGTCTCATTGGTCTAACTTTGAACGTTGAATGATCCTGAATGCTTGACCATTGTTTGGATGTCTCTAGAGACCATAGTCTTCTAGTCGGGAATTCCAGGGGAGGGACAGAGGGGGCACTTGCCCTGGGTGCAGGAATTTTAGGCGCGCAATATTTCAAATAAATTCTGTAATGGTTATAATCATTTTGTAATTTTTTCGATTTCATTTTTGTTAAAATAATTTAGAGGGTGCAGTTAATAAATGAAAATAAATACAAATTATTAATTAATTAAAATATATTAAAAAATAAAATTAAAGAAAAAATAATTATCAAAATAATTAAATTGGAATTGTGAATAATAATTAAGTAAATAATTTGAATAATAAATTAAAGTAATTAAAGAATAAATTATTAATTAATTAATAAATTAAAAGTAATTTTGTTAATAAATGAAAATTTTGTTAAAATTTGACCTGCAAATTATGTCAGAGACAGGGGGAATAGGGCTGATCAAAATTTTGCCCCGAGCGCAAGATTGGCCAGAACTGTAACTGGTCCTAGCCGAGTGGTTAGCATGCTAGACTTGAAGTTCTTTGTCCATAAGAACATAATTTGAGTCCTGGTGTCGTTTGTTACATGGTTTGGAACAGGGGTCATTGGTGTGACTCTCTAAGCTCAGCCCGAGTCGACCCATCTATAAATGAGTACCTGGAAAAATCTGGGGAAGGTAAACAGGAAGGGCGTGCGAAAGCACAGAATGACTGGCCACTTACTGGCTGAAGGGCCATGAAACTGAGATTAGCACCGCCCATAGGGATTGTAAAGTCCAGTGCCCTATTCTTTATCTTTAATTACTTTCATTTTAATGTACTTGAAACGTCTTTTCTAGGCATCTCGTCGAATTAAGAGAGAAACTGCTCTTTCAAAAACCAATAGGCTTCAAGAAAAATTGTTCAGCACATTAGTTCAAAGTGAACTGCTTGGAAGGAAAGACGATATGCTATTAAAGTTAGCACAGAATCGACAAAGGCGAGAGAAAGATTTGTTTGAGCTGCCATCTACATCTTCTGGAATACCAGCCAGTGAAGAAACTATTGATGAAAGGTAGTTTCTCTCTCCTTCTTTCCTGCTTGACATTGAGTGTAAATACAGGGGGATGAGTTCCTCTTGAAAGGGTTAAATATTAGGCACCAAGCATTTAATACACATTTTTGATCAAGTATATGTTCCTTAGGGGGGAGGGGCAATCTGTTCCTCTCAACCGTTACTGTTACCCTTTACCCTTTCACCGTTACTGAGAAAGGGTCATCCAATTTTAGTTTTGTGTTTTTATTTTAAGGTTTGGTTATTTATATTTCAATTAGTTTTATTCTGCACTGAGGTATTAGCCCTGAGGACATTAGCCCTTTCTATTTTCAATCGAATGAGCCCTTTTCGAAGTTCCTAAGACAACTCCTTCGACACGAAGTGCTCTGGTCTAAACAAAAAAAAAAAAAAAAAAAAAAAAAAAAAAAAAAAA
>JAQQPU010003235.1:21202-37405 GCA_029168905.1 Artemia sp. Kazakhstan ARC1039 | reverse complement strand
AAAAAAAAAAAAAAAAAAAAAAAAAAAAAAAAAAAAAAAAAAAAATACATTGTACCCACATCGATCTTTACTGTAAAAATGTCAAGCCTTCCAATCACCTTCTACTATTAAAAAGGGCAGTGTTCCTTTCAATTTCCAATCGAATGAGCCCTTTTTGAGTTTCTACGACAACGCTTTCTATAAACACCTTATATACCCCCAGGGCATAAATTACAACCCTTGCCCTGATGAATGTGAGGGGGTTGTCATCCTCAGAGACCTAATTTCCAAAACTTGCAACTACGTTAAACAAAATGGCTATTTCAAAATTTTGATTGGATGTGTTTCGGGAAATGGTGGGCGTGAGACTGGCGTTAGTTGCTCTCCAATCCCTTTCAACTATTAAAAAAGGCACTAACCCTTTCAATTTCCAATCGAATGAGCCCTTTTGAAGTTTCTACAACGCTTTCAATAAAAACCTTATATGGCTCAAGGGCAGAACTTACAGCCCTTGCCCTGAGGACTGGGGGGGATGTCATCCTCAAAGACTTAATTTCCAGAACTTTCAACTATGTTGAAGAAAATTGCTATCTCAAAATTTTGATTGGATTTGTTTGGGGAAATGGTGGGCGTGAGAGGGGGTTAGTTCCCCTCCAATCACGTCCGACTATTAAAAAGGGCATTAGCCCTTTCAGTTTCCAATCGAATGAGCCCCTTTTGAAGTTTCTACGACAACGCTTTCTATAAAAACTTTATATACCCCAGGGCATAATTTACAACCCTTACCCTGAGGGCTGTGGGGGAAGTGTCATCCTCTTAGATATAATTCCCAGACCTTTAAACTACTTTGAACAAAATCGCTATCTCAAAATTTTGATTGGATGCGCTTGGATAAATGGTGGGCGTGGAAGGGGTGTTAGTTGCCTTCCAATCACGTTCGACTATTAAAAAGGGCACTAGCCATTTTAATTTCCAATAAAATGAGCCTTTTTTTAAGTTTCTACGACAACGCTTTCTATAAAAATCCTTATATGCCCCCAGGGCATAACTTACAACCCTTGGCCTGAGGCTATGGGGGGGGGGGGTGTCATTCTCAAAATGGCTATCCCAAAATTTTGATTGGATGTGTTTGGGGAAAAGGTGGGCATGAGAGGGGGGTTAGTTGCCCTCCAATCACTTTCAACTATAAAAAAGGGCACTAGCCCTTGGAATTTCCGATCGAACGAGCCTTTTTTGAAGTTTCTACGACAATGCTTTCTATAAAAACCTTATATGCCCCCAGGGCATAACTTGCAACCCTTGCCATGAGGGATGTGTGGGACTATCATCCTCAAAAACATAATTTCCAGACTTTTTAACTACGTCGAACAAAGTGGCTATCTCAAAATTTTGATTGGATGTGTTCGGGGAAATGGTGGGTGTGAGAAGGGTGTTAATTATCCTCAAATCACTTTCGACTATTAAAAAGGGCACAAGCCCTTCTAATTTCCAATTGAATGAGCCCTTTTTGAAGTTTCTTCAACATCACTATCTATAAAAATCCTTATATGCCCCCAGGGCATAACTTACAACCCTTGCCCCGAGGGCTCTGAGGGGGTTATCATCCACGAAGACCTAATTTCTAAAACTTATTCCGAACCTAATTTCGAAAAGGCGGTGCAAGAGGGGACTTAGTTGCCCTCCAATCACTTTCGACTATAAAAAAGGGCACTTAGCCTTTTGAATTTCCAATCGAACGAGCCTTTTTTGAAGTTTCTACGACAACGCTTTCTATAAAAACCTTATATGCCTCCAGGGCACAACTTACAGCCCTTGCCCTGAGGGCTGTGGGGGAGTATCCTCCTCAAATGCATAGTTTTTATCTGGAAATCAACTACGCTGAACAAAATGGCTATCTCAGAATTTTGATTGGATGTGTTTGGGGAAATGGTGGGCGTGGAAGGGGTATTAGTGGACTTCCAATCACTTTCGATTATTAAAAAGGGCACAAGCCACTCACATTTTCAGTTGAATAAGTCCTTTTCGAAGTTTCTACGACAACTCCTTCGATACGAATTGCCCTGATCTAAAGAAATACTAAATAAATAAATATACATTGTAATAAATAAATAATACATTGTGCCAACATCGTTCTTTACTTAGGCAGCGCTATTGCGCTGCCTATGATAACGTCTTTATTTATACAGGTGAAGTTTACACCCTGAGCTGGTAAACTCTAAAAGCTATTTCATTTTGCTAACATTTTCATCTAGAATGGTTAAATCATCAGTATGATCTGAGTCTATGCGAGTTTTACTTCATTATTTGATTCCGTGTTCACCCATTGCCTTTCTTGGGCTCCTTATAACGAAGTTCACCGGAACGATCCAAATAAGAGAAGATAGAACGCAACCGTGCCTAACTCATGATTTAATACGGAACCAGCTACTAACCTAGTTTCCTACCTTAACAGCAGCAATGTTATTCTCGTGCATAGCACTTGTCTCTTTAATGTATTTATCTGGTATAAAGTGCAGTGATAGGACCTTCGCTAAAGCTACATTATCAGCTGAATCTAGCGCTTGCTCGTGATATGTAAACTGGGGACTAAAGGCGATTGATCACTCAGGCATTTCTCAAATGTTAATCTAAGAGTGAAAATTTGGTCGACACATCCTCTACTCTTCCTAAAACCACTCTGTTCTTTTCTTAAAACTTTATCTACAGCATCTAGCCTAAAAAGTCTCATCATACTAAATAATTTGGTTCCGACAGAAACCTGGCTAATGCTTGTATAATTACCACACTCACTCTTGCCACCTTTGTTATAGAAGGATTTATTTAGAGTTTTCGTAAAATCAGTGGGTATTTCCCCTTTTTCAAAAACCGTATTCATAATCTTCAGTAACTTATCTCTAACCTCATAATCACCATGTTCCCAAAAAAATAATTTACCATATTGTGAGCACCTGGGGCCTTATTTTTTAATCCTTTTAGTACTGTCACTAATTCTTCCTCAAAAACTAAATCTTCTTCACATTCGAAGTATCACAAACTTTTTCATTCTTTTAGTATATCTTTTCCTGCAACTCTATCCTGGTTTAGCACATTTTCAAATATTTTCTGCCCATCTCTCTTTAACTCTTTCCTTATCACTAATTATGGATCCGTTCTTGTCTTTGATTGGGAGAGGTATAGGCTAACTATTCCCTTTCAATTTATTAACATGCCGATACAGTATTCTGCTATTATGCCATCTAGCTGCATATTCCAGATCTTCGGCAATTTTATCCACGGCGTCTGCTTCAAACCTCCTTAATTCAAATTTTGATGTTTTCTCCACTTTTTATATTCTTCTTATTTTCATATGATCCGCGGAATTTTAATGCTTCAAAAGTTGATGTTTGTCATTAGAGCGCATCATTCGTCTTGAGTATTTTATAGCCTGTAATTGACATCAAATTCCCATGGGTGAAATTATCTTACGGTCCTGAAAAGAGGTTGCCACAGTTCTTGGGTGTAAATGTGAATCCTAAATTGCTTGAATAAGTTGATTGTATTTGAATATAAATGACGTTTTATCAGGAAAAGTGCATACTACGTCAAAAATTACTTATATGTAGTAAGCCACATTGCAACTCTAACTAGTAAACTCAGGGGCGTAATTTGCTGTGGGACAAGTACTGTGGGACAAGTTTGTATTCAAACACAAGTGAGAATTGTATTAAGGATTTGTTGTGTATTATAGTATAAATTATAATATAAATTGCGTACTTTAGGGATAAAACTCTTTAGGGATATTGGGCATATCAAACCCCCACAATTATGCCAAACTATGGATTCTTATAAAAAAAAACCGAAAAGATATGATTTTTTTTTTATGAAAATGGCTTTGTCAATAAAAAACGAACGGAAATTCATCTAAAAAAAACTTTTTCCACAAAACAAGCTTTTCAAAGAAAAGTAATGAGCTCCATTAAGCCAAAAAAAAGTGCATACTACGTCAAAAATTACTTATATGTAGTTAGCCACATTGCAACTCTAACTAGTAAACTCAGGGGCGTAATTTACTGTGGGACAAGTACTGTGGGACAAGTTTGTATTCAAACACAAGTGAGAATTGTATTAAGGATTGGTTGTGTATTATAGTATAAATTATAGTATAAATAACGTACTTTAGGGATAAAACTCTTTAAGGGATATTGGGCATATCAACCCCCCACAATTATGCCAAACTGTGGATTCTTATAAAAAAACCGAAAAGATATGAAATATTTTTTTTTCATGAAAATGGCTTTGTCAATAAAAAAAACGAACGGAAATTCATCTAAAAAAACTTTTTCCACAAAACAAGCTTTTCAAAGAAAAGTAATGAGCTCCATTAAGCAAAAAAAAAGTGCATACTACGTCAAAAATTACTTATATGTAGTAATCCACATTGCAACTCTAACTAGTAAACTCAGGGGCGTAATTTGCTGTGGTACAAGGGGGCAACTGCCCCTCGTCAGACCCCAGTTTGCGCCCCTCAGACCTCATTTTGTCGCCCCAGACCCTAGTTTGCTCCTCGCCCATCTTAAATTTAGTTTCTTCAAAACTCTTGCCAAAACTAAGATATTCCTGCGCAATTTAAGCATCCACAGAAGCGAGTCAGTTTTCTTTGGTATATCTTTGCTTTTTTGGTACTATATGGCTCATTTTCAGTTTTCAATGTCATTTCGTCATTGTCATTTTGATATTTTGACTTTTTGACATTTTGACATTAATGTCATTTTCACTTGATTTGAGAAAACTGGCTCCAATTTCTCAATCCCCCCAAGTTTTGACGAAGTTACGCCACTGGTAAACAGTTGCCACAGTTGTACCTGCTAATTTTCTTTAAATTTTTTAGAAGCTTGGCAGAAAATCTATCTGACTCGGATACTGAAGATGAAGAAGACGAATATCGAAATGGTTCTGACTTTAATATTCATTCGGTTGACATCGATGCGTCGGAATTTCGTGCCCTTCCAGCTAGCGTTCAGCATGATATATTGACTGATTTAAGGGAAACAAGGAAGCAGAACTCATGGGGAAAACTTTATGAAATGCCACAGGTTTCTTGATTTTATTAGAATACAATTAT
Organism: Artemia sp. Kazakhstan ARC1039; assembly: GCA_029168905.1. Lineage (NCBI taxonomy): Eukaryota > Metazoa > Arthropoda > Branchiopoda > Anostraca > Artemiidae > Artemia > Artemia sp. Kazakhstan ARC1039. The sequence continues at coordinate 32,325 of JAQQPU010003235.1, read as the reverse complement.
CGTAAATAATGGGAAGATCACACTGTCTTTCCATCATAAACAACGAATAACAAGACAAAGATAAAGTCTTAATTTGTAATAGTTCTAATAACTCGTTTGCTTCTGCTTTAAGTAGCCATATTTTATGTTACCCCAGCGACACAATACTTTTTGAAAAATTCTCTCTCATTAGAAATGATTTAGGTATAAAACAGGTTGTTCGGGAATCAATTGACATTAGATTTAAAATATAACATAATATTTCTTTAAATAGGGATTTGGGGGAGTACTCACTGAATGCTTTATACACAAATTTAATTAAAAACGATTTAACAAAATATTATACAAAATCAATAGATAATACTAGCGAACCTGCAACAAAATGGCCTTTGAGGTTAGCTTCCAAAAAGGCAAGATTAGAATTGAATGAGTGTATTTAATTATGTCTATTTCGTCTGAATGAATTGCATCGACTGAATGAATGAATTGCACCTCAATTTATCTATCAGTCGTGGTTGAAATTTGTTGAGTTTACGATGCTAGGGCTGTTTCAAAATTATTTTAGATTAATAAGTCGTATTTTAATGTAAGTTTCTCTTTTATATTTTCATTTGTGTTATGCTTAGGACGGTCCTTATACATAGGGTCGAAATATTCATTTAAAATTTGGAAATCCATTTTCTTAAAAAAGAAAATCTCTGTTGTTCGACTTGTTGTTTTATACAATTATCACAATTTGATAAAAAAAAAGAAAAGGGGAAACACACATCTAATTGTAAAATAGTGAAACATTCATTTTTGGACAAGAAGAACAAAGAAGGGGAAACTACTTCATTCTTAGAGGCTTTTGAGAACATGCATTCTAATGAGGATCTGATTGTCTTTAAAAAAGGTAGAAAATTCAAAAATTATTGCCACAATATCTATCTCGTCATCAATCAGTACAAACTACTGAATTACCAAGGACAGTGAAAATGAAATCCGATTGTTTGAACTCGTTAAGTGGAAATTTATGCAGCCATATACATCTTAAAAAATCAAATTTTTAATTTTTTTTGTGGAATTTAATTTTTATTGAAAAATACTTCCATATACTGATATGCAATTTCGGTGGTAGCGGGCGCCAAACTTAAAATTTAGAAACGTGGGTGAATGTCGAGCAAAAACTAAGGTAAAATCACAGGGTATCTTAAGGGTAGCTTAAGAAGACTGAGCTTTCTTTGAGGGTGTACTTGTCTTTGGAATCATTAAATTGTTACTATTTGAATTTTGTGGACGAAACGTTTTGTGAAATTTAACTAATTAGTTTTTCTTATTTATTCGAATTGTTCGACATGACAAAACTAACAAAAATGTAGTACTATCTTAAATACATCGTAACTTTGAAACAACCTAATAAAAACAAATTGTTAATGTTATAATTTGTGGACAAAAAGTAGTGTAGAATTTAACTAATTAGTTTTTCTTATTTATTCTAACGGTTCGACATGACAAAACTCATGAAATTGAGGTACTACCTTAAAAACCTCGTAATTTTTGAAAAATCGAGGTTTTCTGACACGAATAAACCTAAAATTGAGGCAGGAGGCAAGAGTTTTTACTTAAAAAAAATACAAAATATAAATTTTCTAATATTTATTTTTATGGATTTTTTGTTATAAAATTTGTAACTGATGTAAAAACTTATAAAAGTTTTTATTTTCACTCTTAGGTTAATAATTGAGAAGTACCTGAGGTGTCAAACATCTTTGGTCCTCAGTTTTATAGATTATGAGCAGGCGTTCGATTCTGTTGTTGTATGGTATTTATCAAAAAAAAACTTTTTGCACAAAATAAGTTTTTCAAAAAAAGTAAAGAACTCCAGTAAACCAAAAATGAACAAAAATAGAATCAAATAATCTACCAAGCATACAACTACCACAAGTCAGTATCAATAAATAAATGAAACCTAAAACAAGCAGAAATTAAAATAAGTCAAACTCAAAACGAGCAGAAAGTAATCTGAGTAGGGTTCTGAACCCTATGCTTTCTAAAAGCCAGAATATAATTTGTATTTTACTGAAAAAATTCAAATGAATTTACCGAAAAAAAAGTGCATTGTCAGTTCAATATACATATGCTGATATTTATTCCTTAAGATCTTAATTAATGTTTGTTTTCTTAAAGGTATAAGTGCAAACATTAAAAAAAAAATTTTTTTTTTAGTAAAGTACAAATTATATTCGGGCTTTTAGAAAGAATAGGGCTTAGAACCCTATGTAGAAAGTGTAGTTAGAACCCTACGACAGCACTTTCTATAAAAACCATATATGCCCCCAGGTTATAACTTACAACCCTTGCCCTGAGGGCTCTGAGGGGGGTTTTCATCCTCAAAGACATAATTTCCAGAACTTTCAACTACGTTAAAAAAAATGGCTATCTCAAAATTTTGATTGTAAGTGTTTGGGAAAAAGGTGGGCGTGAGAGGGGGTTTAGTTGCCCTCCAATTACTTTCGACTATTAAAAAGGGCACTAGCCATATCAATTTCGAATCGAATGAGCCCCTTTTGTAGTTTCTACGACAACACTTTCTTTGAAAACCTTATATGCCCCGAGGGCATAACTTATAACCCTTGTCCTGAGGGCTGTGTGGGGGGGGGGGGCTTGTCATCCTCAAAGACCTAATTTTCAGAACTTTCAACTACGTTGAACAAAATGGCTATCTCAAAATTTTGATTGGACGTGTTAGGGGAAAACTGGGCGTTAGAGGGGGGTTAGTTACCCTCCAATCACTTTCAATTATTAAAAAGGGCACTATCCCTTTGAATTTCCAATCGAATGAGCCTTTTTGAAGTTTCTATGACAACGCTTTCTACAAAAATCTTGTATGCCCCCAGGGCATAACTTACAACCCTTGCCCTGAGGGCTGTGGGGGAGTGTCCTCCTCAAAAAAATAATCTCTATCTGGAAGTCAACTACGCTGAACAAAATGGCTTTGTTTGGGGAAATGGTGGGCGATGAAGGGGTCTTAGTTTCCTTCCAATTAATTTTGACAATTAAAAAGGGCACTAGCCACTCCTATTTCCAATCGAAAAAGCCCTTTTCGAAGTTTCTGTGACAACTCCTTCGTTACGAAGTAATCTAAGACCAAGTGGTCCCTGGTCTTAGACCAAGAAAAAAACCAAAAAAAAAAAAAAAATAATAATACATTCTGCCAACGTCGTTTTTTACTTAGGCAGCGCTATTGCGCTGCCAATGATACCAAACAAATACATTAAAGTGATTAGTTTTACGAGAATATCACTGCTGCGGTTAAGGTAGGAAATGAGGTTAGCAGCTGGTTTTGTATTAAATCAGGAGTTAAGCAGGGTTGTGTTCTATCTCCGTTTATATGGATAATTTTGATGGACTTTGTCTTAAGGAGTACAGGAAAGGCAATGGGAGACCACGGAATCAAATGGGGAGGAAAAAGTCTCCTGGACTTAGATTATGCTGATGATTTAAGCATCCTAGATGAAAGTGTGAGCAAAAAGAATTAAGTTTCAGAGGTTTTACAAGTTCAGGGTGCTAGAATAGGTTTGAAAATTGATGTTAAGAAGACTAAGTCACTAAGGCTAGGAATAAGTGAAGATGAAAAGGTGACATTGGATAAGAAAAGATTGATCAGGTGGGCAGTTTTGCTTACCTTGGTAGTGTTATTAGAAAGAGGATGGGAGCATTGAAGATGTTAAAAGTAGAATAGCCAAGGCTCAAGGAGTTTTTTCACAGTTAAAAAAAAGTTTGAAAGAATAGGAAGATAAGTCTGCAAACCAAGATTAGAATATTGGAAGCTACAGTGACAATTGTCAAATATGGCTCTGAAGCATGGGTGCTCCAAAAAGCGGATGAAGATTTGCTAGATATTTTCCAGAAAAATTGACTGCGGATTGTTCTGGGTTCCCGGCTGACTGACCGTATTTCAAACAGTAGGGTGTACGAAAAATGTGGTTCAATACCGCTTTCTAGGGCTATAATGAAAGAAAGGTTGAGATGGCTTGGGCACGTGCTGCGGATGAAGGATGAGAGATTGCCGAAGATTGTCCTTTTTGGCCAACCGTCTAGGGCTAAACGGAAAGCAGGTCATCCTCGTCTAGGGTAGGAGGATGTCATAAGGAAAGCTTTAAAGGAAATGGGAACTCCGTGGGAGGGTGTACAGAGGGAGGCTTTGAATAGTTTGGGATGGAGGAGGAGCGTGTGTAGCTGTGCTGGCCTCAGGTGGCTTGGTGCTGTGGTGAGCTGCTAGTAGTAGTATAAGATAACTGTTATTGATGTTAAAAGCAAAGATTACCATCTAGTAGCGTCTAGGGTTAATTTCCAGCTGTCATTTAGGAAGGGTAACTACCTTCTGGGTGGTCATGACGTTGATAGACTCCACGGTGAGAAGTTGAGAGGAGCTTTCCAAAAACAAATTGATATGAAACTGAAGAGTTCAGAATTTGACAATTTAGAAGATGGATGATATGATTGCAGGAAAATATTTTGTAGAGTAGAAGAAGATTTCTTTTTATGCCCGATATCTATTTAGATTTTTATATGAGCTTAAGTACGTATGTGCTGTCTCTGTGATAAATATTTTTATTTAATAAAATTAATATTTTATTAATTGATAAATGTTAATATGATAAAAATTAATTGATAAATATTTGTATTTAATTTTATTTAATATTTTAATATTTTGCAGAATTTGATGTCAGTTTAGGTATTTGTTTTTCTTCTTCTTTTTTGTAGCGAGATTTTGTATTTTTGATTTGAGTCTTGGTGTTGAAAAAGGTTCCTGGAAAGGCCCCAAAATTTTTGAATGTTTATAGTTTGGCTGTTTATTATAAATAATAGTGTCCCTTCGCAGGAGTGAGCCCAGCGATAAATTTCGGAGGGGGACGGATAAATTGACTGAGGGATGGTAGTACTAGTTAAAAAGGAAAAATATTTTTTTTAGAATATGAGATACATTTTTTGTTGAGACAAGACTGTAAATATGTAATTATTAAATAAAATCAAGCCGCCTTTTTTTGTGGGCTAGTTTATTCAAAACGTCTTCTGCATTGACTGGAACATCGCAGTGTATCATAGGCAGCGCGCTAGCGCTGCCTAAGTAAAGAACGATGTGGGCACAATGTGTTGTTTTTTTTTCTATACCCGGGCACTTGGTATCGAAGGAGTCGTCGTAGAAACTTCGAAAAGGGCTCATTCGATTGGAAATTGGAATGGCTAGTGCCCTTTTTAATATTCGAAAGTGACTGGAGGGCAACTAGCCCCCCCACACCCATCATTCCCCCAAATACGTCCAATCAAAATTTTGAGATAGCCATTTTGTTCAGCGTAGTTGATTTCCGGATATAAAATATTTTTTTGAGGAGGACACTCCCCCACAACCCACGGGGCAAGAGTTTTAAGTTATGCCCTGAGGGCATATAAGGTTTTTATAGAAGGCGTTGTCGTAGAGACTTCAAAAAAGGCTCATTCAAACACATCCAATCAAAATTTTGTGATAGCCTTTTTGTTCAGCATAGTTGATTTCCAGATAGAAAATATCTTTTTGTGAAGGACACTCCCCCACAACCCTCGGGGCAGAGTTTTAAGTTATGCCCTGGGGGCATATAAGGTTTTTATAGAAGGCGTTGTCGTAGAAACTTCAAAAAAGGCTCATTCGATTGGAAATTCAAAGGGCTAGTGCACTTGTTAATAGTCGAAAGTGATTGGAGGGCAACTAGCACCCCTCCTCCACGCCCATCATTCCCCCAAACACATCCAATCAAAATTTTGAGATAGTCATTTTAGTCAGCGTACTTGATTTCCAGATAGAAAATATGTTTTCGAGGTGGACACTCCCCCACAACCCTCAGGGCAAGGGTTTTAAGTTATACCCTGGGGGCATATAGGGTTTTTGTAGAAGGCGTTGTCGTAGAAACTTCAAAACAGGTTTATTTGATTGGAAATTCAAAGGGCTAGTACCCTTTTTAATAGTCGAAAGTGATTGGAGGGCAACTAGCCCCCCCCCATGCCCATCATTCCCCCAAACACATCCAATCAAAATTTTGAGATAGCCATTTTGTTCAGCGTAGTTGATTTCCTGATAGAAAATTTGTTTTTGAGGAGGACACTCCCCCACAACCCTCAGGGCAAGGGTTTTAAGTTATGTCCTGGGGGCATATGAGGTTTTTATAGAAGGCGTTGTCGTAAAAGCTTCAAAACAGGCTCATTCAATTGGAAATTCAAAGCGCTAGTACCCTTTTTAGTAGTCGAAACTGATTGGAGGGCAACTAGCCCCCTCCCCCACGCCCATCATTCCCCCAAACACATCCAATCAAAATTTTTAGATATCCATTTCGGTCAGCGTAGTTGATTTCCAGATAGAAAATATATTTTGAGGAGGACACTCCCCCACAACCCTCAGGGCAAGGGTTTCAAGTTATGCCCTGGGGGCATATAAGGTTTTTATAGAAGGCGTTGTAGAAGAAACTTCAAAACTGGCTCATTCGATTAAAAATTCAAAGGGATTGTACCCTTATAATAGTCGAAAGTGATTTGAGTGCAACTAGCCCCCCTCCTCACGCCCTTCATTCCCCCAAACACATTCAATCAAAATTTTGAGATAGCCATTTTGTTCAGTGTAGTTGTTTCCAGATAGAAAATAAGTTTTTGAGGATGACACTCCCCCACATCCCTCAGGGCAAGGGTTTTAAGTTATGCCCTGGGGTATATAAGGTTTTTAAAGAAGGCGTTGTCGTAGAAACTTCAATAAAAGCTCATTCGACTGGAAATTCAAAGGGCTAGTGTCGTTTTCAATAGTCGAAAATGATTGGAGGGCAACTAGCCCCCTTCCACACCCATCATTCCCCCAAACACATCCAATAAAAATTTTGAGATAGCCATTTTTTTCAGGGTAGTTGATTTCCAGATAGAAAACATATTTTTAAGGAGGACACTCACACACAACCCTCAGGGCAAGGATTATAAGTTATGCCATTGGGGCATATAAGGTATTCATTAAATTAACATAAGTTGGGCGCAAAACCCCTATGCCTTCCCAAGGCCAGAACAAAATTTGCACTTTACTGAAAAAATACAAATGAATGTGCATTGTCAGTTTAATATACATATACTGATATTTAGTAATCAAAATGTTAATATTATTTGATTTATTAAAGTTATAAAAGTAAAAACATTTATATCTTTTCAGTAAAGTGCAAATTTTGTTCTGGCCTTGGGAAGACACAGGGGTTTTGCGCCCAACTTATGTTAATTTCTGCTCGTTTTGAGTTTGACTCCGTTAATTATTGTAATTTCTGTTCGTTTTGGGTTTCATTTATTTATCAATGCTGATTTTTGGTAGTTTCACGCTTGGTAGATTGTTTGATTTTAGTTTTGCTCATTTTTTGTTTAATGGAGTTCTTTACTTTTCTTTGAAAAACTTATTTTGTGGAAAATTTTTTTTTAGTTAATCGATAATAAGGCCAATCCATTAAGCCGTTCCTAACATGAGGCACTCCTTGTATAAGATTTCACTCTTGTCAGGGTAGAAAAATTACGCTCGCACGTAGCCGTAGTGACGGGAATCGTTGCATCAATCTTTATAATAGTTTTAATTTGTGGGAAATGTTCTTATCACATTCTTTTAAGCACGTTATGAAATATTTTGTATCCACATTCTCCTCCACAGAGCTAACTCAGCTTTCAAGCTTACCCTATAGCTGTCTGCATCAAGATACAAAAAATTAGTCAGAGTATCTGATATATCCTTTGTTTTTCTTCATTGATCGAAATACAGTGCTGAGGAAGTAATTGTTGCGGTGGCTCCTGCAACTTCCTTTGACTAAGGAATTGGTGTTGCAGCTGCTGTAGGAAGTAGCCCATAAACGGGACAAACATAGAAAGTTGTAAATACGTTTCAGGATCATCTGACGCTGTTGCGTAATTATTCCTATACGTTTGTTTTGGAGCTCATCTGGGCACTCTAATGCTGATTTCATAATCTTGAAACGGTTCAGTCCTTTCAGTTAAAAGTTGATGAAACATAGCTTCACTGCTCTCTATCATGTCTCAAACTTCGCTCTTAAGATCGTCAGCGTGTTTGAGAAACTATACGATATCCTTAGTTTTTTGATTGCAAAGATGTTGATAAATTGTGTGACAGACTAAAAACTTTGCTTACAGTAACCACAGCTGCACCGAAACTGTATCTCTCAATAGCAGATAACAAAGAATAAGCTTTGCTTGGAGACTCAGAATCTGAATCAGGATGTTTTTGAATTTCCCTTATAGCTTTACATATAATAATGAACATCTCTTTAAGCAAAATGATTGCTTTTAAGTGCTCCGTCTATCCAGTCTCGTAAAATTCGTTCGATTTTATTCTTTTTGTCCCTGTGATGGGATTACTTTCTTGAACAATTTGTTTGGAAATTGCAGAACTTTTAGGTGAAATTCTAAAGAAATTAATTACTTCTTTCAAACTTTCTAGACAATTTCTCATAAGGGATAAGTTTAAGGAGTGACTTGCAGAGTGAACATAGACTGCATGGGGAAATATTTCACAGACTAGCAGCATAACTTTGAAACTGGCCGCTTATAGATGAGGCTTCACCATAACCTTGCTCCCTTAAGTATTTTAAATTTCTTCCCATTTCAATTAAGGTTTGTATCAAGCAATTAAGGTCTGCTATCAACCAACCGTTTCTTTTTGAAATAGTCTGCAGTTGTTTATTTCGGTTTTGGAATGATGGACGACTAATTAACAAACAGGGACGTAGACTTCTATATAAATACTGAAGAATCACACTCTGACTTAAATGAAATTCAATGATCTTAGAAGTCCGTGGTTATAACAACACGTGGCTTACTTGGTGGCAGCCTGGCATTACATTTTCATAAAACAAAATTCTCGTGTGAGATCGTCACACATTACATACTTGTAGTGCATACATTACTCTATATCAAGTGGATTAAAACTCATAATGAATTTGGTTAGCTTTTAAGTCAGTTTAGTTTTAAATTTAATTTTATAAAATAAATAAATCGTTTTTTTTTTACCCTCGTCACAATAAGATTTACGGCGTACATTGTCCCTTCGTGTTAGTCAAGATAAATAAGAATGTCAACCCTACAGGACAAATTTTTCGAAAGCCTGTTCCTTCGTTTTCCCAAAGTTTGTATATCTGTATCATTAGAAATGCCTCCTGTAAATCGTCTAATATGGATAGTATTCAGCAAGAGCGGATCCAGATTTTGTTCGGGGGATTTTTGTTCCCCATTTTTTTTCGTTTTTCTGGGAAGGTTTTGTCTTTACAGGTATTTTTTAGACTAATTTTCGACTAGGTCAAAAAATTCGGGGGGGGGGGGGGGGAAAACCCGGCCCCCCCCCCCCCCCTGGATACGGCCTTGGTATTCAGAAAAAATTTCTATGATTTGATGCTACGTATGGTTTATTGGTTTCTAATTATTTTCCACAATATTTTGTTTCTGTTTTATTTAATGATGACATGGAAAAATATATAAAGGTAAAGAATACGGTACTGAACTTTACAGTCCCTACCGGCGGTGCTGATCTCCGTCTCGTGGCCCTTGAGCCAGGAAGTAGAATGTGGGGGGGGCAGTCATCTTGTGTTTTCGTACATTATTCCTGAATACCTTCCCCAAATCTCTCGAGGTACCCATTTAGAGCTGGTTAGACTCTGGCTGAGCTGACTGACCCCTGCTCCAAACCAAAATAACGAGTGACACCGACACTTGGATCCCTGTACTCACGGAGAAATGTGTTCATGTCTTGCCTGCTAACCGCTCGGCTAGGCCGGCTCTATATTTTAGTTTTTGATGAATCTGTCAAAATAACGGTTTCAAACATCGGTTTATGGATGAATTTAACAAGTGTTATGTGTATTGATTAAACTTATTTTGAACTTTTTTTTCTATTTTTGACACTTGCAATTGGAATTTGGCCCTTGGGGGCTTCTATATTTTTGGAAATAAATATCTTAATCTTAAGAGTCATCTAATGTTCTTCATGTACTTTTGTTTGTGTGAATATGTGCAAAAATGAAGCGTTCCTGTAATATAAATCAACCTCAAGCTTTTTTTCTTTACATTCTGGGAAATTTATCCGAGTTTCGAATTTTATCCACTTTTTTTTCTTTTTTTTTTTAAATAAAAAAAATACAATTTTTTTTGAATTCAGAGTCGTAAGTTGCAATAAAGCCCGAAACAGTGTTATTTTAAAAAATATACATAGCGCTACAGTACGTTTTTTTATTTTTCTGCAGGGGGTGAGTTTCAGCATTTTAAGTATCAATGTTATCATATCTGATATTATAAGTAATCCGACTATTACAAGTAAATAGATGCCGGCTCTGTGGATGTGCCGGGTATGGATCCATGTTATATCTAGACTCCTTTCATCAGGAACTCTGCAGTGATGTACTAATCTTCTGGGGTTGAAAATGCTCGGGGTTCGAGCCTTCTCGGTGGGACTTTAGCACCCAAGCAGCTTTTTGGGGGATTGGCAAAGCCCCTGAAAAAGCGAAAAGCAGCTTTTTACTTTTGCTCCTTAGCTCTGAAACTGGTGCATACGGTTCCACAGAGTCCGAGAGGCTTGCAAATTCCTGAACAGCAAGATTTTTAATGTATTTTTCTTTTTCTTCCAATTTTTATTCTATAATGTTTTTTCTTTCCCTCAATGTTTTTTCTTTTTATTTTTTTTTCATTTTAAATTTTATAATTGATTTTCCTTTTTTCCTCTTAGGAGTCTCCTGATTTTTCGTCTTTTCAAATGGAAAGGCTGCTTAGAAGACGGAAGGTTCAAGAGCGTCTTGAACAAATTGGAACAGAAGCCAAAGAAGCGAATCGACTTCGATTTGATGAAGAAGCAGAAGGTTTTTTTGTCGAAACAAATAGAATTGCCTCTGATGCTACTCGAGAATACGTATTCATGAAAAGTAAGCCTTTAATATTGTTTTCATTTCATGTTATATTTATTTCGAACTGAGCCAGGGTAAAAAAATCGAAATATTTGGGATGTTATCCCATAGTAGTACTAGTAATTTATTATAATAATAAAAAAAAGACAAAAAAAAAACACCAGACAAAATCAATCTGTAACACACCAAAAACGTCGCTTGCGAGGGCGGGCTGCT